>PVKB01008958.1:0-11658 GCA_004027205.1 Ctenodactylus gundi | reverse complement strand
CATCCTCAGCAGCCCAATCCTCAACAGCCCACCCTCAGCAGCAGAGGCGTCCCCACCCCTGCCCTCTGTGCTGTTGACTTCTCCACTCGCAGCTGAGAAAACTCATCCTTTGTTGCCTATGAAGACAGTCAGGAAACTCCCCGATGCAATTAGCAGGCAGGACAATGCTGGTACTCTTCAGGACCTGCCTGAGGACCCACCTGTCTTTTCTTCTAGGCCAATAAACAGGGTTAAGTCTCAGAAAGCCCCTAAGGGTGAGGTCCACAGTGCCAATCATGAGGAGGTGCAATACAGCTCCACGGAACTTCTTCAGTTTTCTAATTTTTATAAGCAGAGGTCTAGAATACAAGTATGGGAGTGGATTTTAAGAGTATGGGAAAATGGTGGAAGAAACATACATTTGGATTTGTTGGAATTTCTTGACATGGATCAACTGAGCAGGTATTCAGGATTTAATGTTATAGCTCATGAATTCAGAAAAGGTCATAATAGTTTATTTGGTTGGTTGGCAGAAATATGGATTAAATGATGGCCTGCTATGAGTGAGGCAGAAATGCCTCATAGTCCTTGGTTTACTGTTGAGGATATTCAAAAGATTAGGGAAAAGGGAATGCTGGAGTGGATCTGCCAGATGAAGTCAACTCATTCATATGGGGAGGCTCCAAACCAGTTACCCTTCACTATGCCGTTAAGAAACCAATTGGTGAGGGGAACGCCAGCATCTCTGAGGAGCCCTGTCATTGCTTTTCTCTGTATGCCAAACCTTTCAGTGGGAATGGCAGCCACACAATTACAACAACTAAATGGTATGGATTTTACTGGATCTTGGGGTGGCAGGGGCAAAGTAGCAGCAGTTAACCACCTAAGGCAGGGTGGGCATACTTCCTGTAATGTACAGCAGAGGCAAAGCAGCGATTAGAATGGGCTGACACGCGTGGACCTGTGGCAATGGCTCATCAGTCGTGGTGTACCAAGAAATGAAATAGATGGGAAACCTACTAAGTTTTTGTTGAATTTATATAGAAAGATTTCTAGGGCAACTGAGAAAACGGCTACTTCAAGTAGGAGCAACAGAGAAGCATGTTCCCTCACTCAATTTCCAGACTTGAGCCAGTTTATAGACCCAGCACCCTTGAGTGAAGGGAAGGTCGGGTCCTCTTGAGGAAGGAACCTGATATATTATCAGAGTTATAATGTCAACATTTCTCCTATCCTTCCCCAAAGGGACCTACAGCCCTTCACCAGAGTGGCCATGGCAGCAGAGATGGACTTCCCCTCACCAAAGCTGACCTAGTTACAGCCACTGTTGAATGCCCACTCTGCCAACTGCAGAGACCAACACTGAGTCTCCGATATGGCACCATTCCTTGGGGTGACCAGCCCACAACTTGGTGGCAGGTTGATTATACTGGACCACTTCCACCATGGAAAGGACGGCATTTTGCCCTTACTGGGATACTTACTCAGGCTTTGGATTTGCCTTTCCTGCACATAACTACCATTCGTGGACTTACAGAATGCCTCATCCATCACCAGGGTATTCCATACAGCATTGCATCTGATCAGGGAACACATTTTACAGATAAAGAAGTGGAGTAGTGGGCTCAAACCCATGAAATTCACTGGTCTTACCATGTTCCCCATCATCCAGAAGCAGCTGGACTGACAGAACAAGGGAACGGCCTTCTGAAGACACAATTACAGTGCCAGCTAGGTGGTAATACCTTGCAGGGTTCGTGCAAGGTTTTTCAGAAGGCTCTGTATGCTCTGAATCAATGTCCAATATATGGTACTGTCTCTCCCATAGCTAGGATTCATGAGTCCAGGAATCAAGGGGTGGAGACAGGGATGGTATCAATCCCCATCACCCCTAGTGGCCCATTAATGAAATTTCTGCTTCCTGCCCCTGCAACCTCATGCTCTGCTGGTCTAGAAGTGGAGGCACAGCAGCAATTCCACTAAACTGGAATTTGAGACTTTCCCATGGCCATTTTGGCCTCCTTGTACCATGGAACCAGCAAGCAAAAAGGAGAGTTACAGTGTTAGCAGGGTGATTGATCCAGACTACCTAGGGGAAGTTGGACTAATATTCCATAATAGATGAAGAACCCAAACTAATGCAACACTTGATTTTATCCTGCCCTTCTGCCTCTATCCTCTCCCCTGGAAATGGGAAATGGTGACTTCTACTCCAGAGTTAGCAAATTACAGCACTCAGGCCAATGAGGAACTCTTGTTCTTTTTGTGTTACATTGCAGCACACCCAGGACAACTTATTCACATATTATGGTTTTCCTGCTGTAACTAAGAGTTAAGTAGTTAAAACAGTGATCACATGTCCAGAAAGCCTAAAATATTTATCATCTGACCAACCCCTACTCTACTGCTTTATTTTTTACACATAATTGAAGAAAATATGCAATAATTTTTATGTGCATCTATCTGTATCGAACCTCTAGAATGTATGCTCCATGAGGGCAGGGTTTTATTCATCTAAATAAAAAGCAATCAGAAATAATATCCATATTTACTTGGGGATGGTAGAGAATTTCTCTGAGAATATACACACATAGTAAACTACAGACATACTCTAAAAGGTTGAAACAAGAGGAAAAATTTTAAATACAAAATAAGAATTGCATCAGACATACTGAAACAATAATACTTTCATGATGATACTTAATTTTCAATGATGAAGTTTCAAACCCTACAATTCACATAATTTCTTAACATCTGTATGCTTTCAGCTATAACAAACCTGGGAAACATTACCTACTAAGAATTAACAAAGAAACCATAATAACCTGCATCCTATCATCTCTCTTTCCTAGGAAAAAGATTAAATATTGATCAAGGAGAACAAGAAAGAAATGAAGGAGAAAAGAAGCTACCACCACTCATCTCTGCTAAATTGTAGCTGGCTTCATGCACCACCATCTCTGGCTCATTCTTTGGTCCAAGAGACTTAAGAGAAATTAAGGATAGGTAAGTGAGGTCACCAGAAGTTGCTTCAAATGAAATAATCAAAAGAAAGAACTTCTAAAATGGCACCTTCCAGTAAGATCTCCCACAACATAAACCCAGGTATTAGCAGACTGGCAGTCTGTGAGTTTTGGAATGAATTGATATGACAAGAGTCCAGCCACCTCCAAGATAAGACCCAGTCCCCAGTACAGTGCAATGACTACATCCCAAATCTTTCTTGAAGTCATTTAGGTTATCCTGGATTTCCAATTGAAAACATCAAGTACAGTTTTACGTTCTAACAGAAGAGTATATTTTCTTCCTTCTTTTCTATCCATGTCCCCTAAATAAGATTCATTTCATGCTCTTAATTCTGAGCTGACTACCAACACACACTATCAGAATCCTTAATACACAACATATTTTCTTTGCTTCCTCAGATATTTGAATGACAACATCTACAAACAATTGAGGGGGGAGGCACAACTTTTATTTCATACCTGTTGTTCCCATGTCAAGAATATATATTGTGATGCTTTTATTCAACTAGGAGGCTCACTTCCTTTCTACGAGCTCCATGAGAAAGAAGTTCCCAGGGTTGGGGAAAAACAATACACAATGTCACACTTCCCCATGAAAGAGCCCCTCAGAAACCAAATATGCTATTTATAGAATGTGTTTATTTGACTTTCCCTGACTACCCAATCTAACACAGAACCTCTATTCATTCTCTATTCCCTCACCTTGCTCTCTATTCTTCAAAGCATGATCATTGTGTTATTATTCTCCTATAGAAAACCCAGTCTTACACTACATAGTACCCCTAGAACTTTGAACAATGTCCAACATACAATAGGTGTTTAACATAACCATCCATCTGTGTCCACAGTGGATTGCATCCAGGATCTCTAACAAATACCACAATCCAAGGACAGTCAAGTCCTTTATGTAAATGGTACAATGCTGACAAGCAACTACACACATCCTCCTGTGTAGGTACTTAATATTTATCATTACCTAGTACAATGTAAATAGTTATTTTATCATATTCAGTGGGGCTAATAAAAAATCTGTACATATTTAATATGGATGCAATTTTTTTCCAAATACTTTTGGTCCTTGGTTAAGTTGAAACCAATAATCTAGGGTCCATAGGCACTGAGCACCAACTGTGTCTGTGGAGTGCAGCAGGCACCATGATGCTGCTTTTGTTTCCTATCCTTTCCTTGTTACCATTGTACAGTTTCAGCATTCCCTTTTTGTGCTTTGGGTTCCAAAGGCCTCACCCAGCTCCTGGAGCTGCCTGCCACCTGTGCAGAGGTTTGCACTACATGCTTCCATATTTTCTGGGCAGCCCACAGTCAAAGACTGACTGTTTAGGACATGAAGCTCTGCTAGCTTGCCCACAATTCCTCAACTCAGGTTCTGAATAACTGAGTGATCCATAATTTTGTACACAACCTGAAGCCATTCACTGAAAATTTCACAATAACAAAAGCTTGCAAATTATATCTGTGACCACTGGAGAGATTATGTCAATTTGAGGCAGTCAGGAACCACACCTAGATTAGGGTATAGGAGCCACACCTACATTAGGCAATTGAGAACAAGACTGGATTAGAGTGTGAGTGACATGTGGGCCAGCAATTGAGGAAAGAGCACCCACCTGGATGTGGGAGGGCCAACTGGACCTCGAACTGTATAAAAGGAAGCAGAAAGATTGTTACAGCCTTTTCTTCTGGGAAAGTTCTCACCTTCACAATTGTCTACTGATGCAGACTTGCTATCTACCGCAAATCTTCATCTTTACAGATTTGCTCCAGTCTCAACTTGCACCTGTCTGCCCATCTCCAATCTTCACTCTCTGATCTTCAGTCTCCACTCTTCAGTCTCTGGTATTCACCATTGTTCCTCAAACAACCAAGACCCACTGCAGACTCTCACCAGCAATCCTGCAGTCCCTGATGGGTGCTCTACCTCATGGTTGGGCAGCCATCAGACACTCCAACTCTCACATGTGCAGGCTGCCATCTTGGACTATCTCTGCCTCAGATTTGTAAGCCTTCCAAATAGATCCTTTTTGTTATAATACTTGTAAATTCTGCCTTTTGAAAGAATCCAAGCGAATATAGTATCTTTTGATTCTGTTCAAAACAGTAATAAGTGCAGTTTTGCCATCTGAATCTATGGTATAATTAACTACCTAGAGACCCAGAGAACATTTTAGAAAGGGCTCACCTTCAAAAATAATTTCATGTACAATAACTATACACCACTAGAAAAAAGAAATGATTGACTTCTCATTAACCATGCAGAAAAAAAACCTCTGAATTAGTCTATGATTTGAAAAACACTACTCTTTTAACTATCACAAAGAAAAAATTTAAAATGCACTTGCTTTCACTGCTGCCTGCTTCTCATAAATCCATCTAATATCTTCATTTTTTAGTCAAGAATGTAGGTAAAATGAACTTGCTTTGCATTCTTCAAAATACCATTAGCAAAGATGCATGCATAGTTACATGACTAATCTTGATTAAATTACACTTCATGTAAATACCAGTTTTGCTTCTTCAAGGTCTTGTCCAGAGTTTACACTGACTTCCCTTGGTAATGCATGGCTCCAAGGTTCCATATCTAATTTACATGATTTAAAAGATCTTTACTTGGCTTTTTTTCCTCCTATTTTTGTAAGCCTCAATTTCTTCTGAAAAGAACTGTCCCTATCTATTAACCCACAAAGACATTTAACACAGACACTTGCTGCTGAGCACTCAGTCATCAAGACTTGGCCTCTCCCTACCAGCAGGCAATGGTACTGTAACATCGTGCTATGCACTTGTGATGCAGGGATGGAATTTGCTAAAATGAGAATTTAACTAAGATATATTTTCAGTTTCATGATACTTGAGGTCCACAAAAAAAGAAAACAGTTTTCTAAGGAAATATACACAACAGTACACACACACACACACATTCAGTCTACAGTTTTACATATCTAGTTTTGTCGTTAATGTAAAAGTTGTATTAAAAATGGTTCTTATGTATGTTCACATACACACGCAGATTAAATGTACACAATTTAGTTATAAAATGTAATTATTTCATACTTGGAAGCAATCCCTTCATATATATATATATATATATATATATATATATACCCTTCATATTTTCATAATTATTAAGTATACAAATAAGGTTCACAGTTGGGGGGGGTCACAGTCAGGAAATCAGCTATTTAGGCCACAACCACCGAATGACTTAGATTTGTTTTTATTCACCCCTTCCCTAATTTGACACACATTAATTGAAAATATTCAGGTTATTTCATGACAAACATACCTCTGTTCTCATTAACAATATAAAGAACCTTACTGATACCTAAATGGAGGTGAAAATATTAAGCCCCAGTGGCATCATACAAATGAAATAAGATCACCCTCAATTCTTCGCAAACATGGTAACAGATATTTTTCTGACATGGAATGGATGCATGCACCTTCCCACCAGTTAAGAGTGACTCATTTCTGAAGTAGTTTTTAACTGAGGAATCCACATCTCCCTAGGAGATGGGAGAAGGGAGGAGCTTGGCATGAGGGAGCTTAAGAAAAGCCCCTAGCTGTGTGGCTGCACCAACCCTACCTGACAAATGTGGTGCTGAGTGGGCTTTGGGGAGCTGGGAAAACCCTCAGCTGCCTTTATTCTTCCGCCCCATTTTAAGCCCACAATTCCCAGACTAGAGATTTATTTTCCTATCACTAAAATAAATCTCTTCCTGGAAAAGGCAAATCATTTCAGGCTTTCTGTCATTTGTAACCAATGGAACTGTGTTCATCAGCCTCTTCCCCAAGATCACTTAGGGGTCTTTGCCATTGTGCCCCTCTCCGTGACACGGCACAGCAGTTTCATTCTGGGGTCCAATTCACCTCCCTGGGCATGTCCAGGAGGCGGAGCAGAGCGCCTGCTGTTCTATACTCAAACCTCTTTCACACTGCTCACGCACTGAGGTCAGGAAGAGATCGAAGATGTATTCACAGTCTAAGGTGACAAATCTTTTCTGCTGTTATTTCTAACCTAGAAATTGTCTTTTTCCATAATCCACTTCCCTACAGGTAATGTTTGGGGAACCACATTGAGAAGTTCTGTTTTCTTACCTCTACATCCCTCTCCTGAAGAAGTGGGCACATAGCAAGAACTCAGGAAAATGCACCCGCACCTTGTGGTAGCCCCAGTTATGTGTTATATAACGGTTAGACACTCCAGGTTACAATTAAGGCAGGATACATCACAAGAGCTTCCCCCAGAGGGGTTGGTAAATAACATAGGAAGAAGGGCAAGCTTAATCAATGACAGGCATCATGACAGGCAGATGACAGACTCCTACCAACAAGCCCCAAAATTTCTCCAGTTGTCATCACAGTCCTGGAAATCTCAGTCAGGCATGGGACACAGAATGAGCATCACCGATACTGAACCATTACCACCAGGGGGCTACTAACCAGCTACATGACCCAGACCCGCCCTGGGCATTTCATGAACCATGAAACACAGCTTACATTTTAAATGTTTGGATTCTCCATTTCCCATTCATTATGGTTTGCCATATAATGGAATAGGAAACATAACTGAATGAGAAAACAGAAAGAGAAAAATAAAAGAATAACAGTATATTTTTTTAAATCGCAAAGGATGTTGTCCTATATGAAGATGTAAGGGGATCAGGTAGATCTGGCCACTCAGGTACAGCATGCTGGCAACATGGAATGGTGTTTGATTCTAGGGCACAAGGAAATGGACATATTCCAAGAATTACTTTGGAGTGAGAATCAGTAGAATTTGAGGTTGACTAGATGCAGTTTGTGAGGTGCAGGGAGGGCCAAAGAGGACCCCAGGTTTCTGGCACATGCATCTAGACAGATGGTGGTGTCCTTGAGCGAAACAGGAGACACAGGAAGAAGAGAGGGTCTGAGTGGGAGGAAAGACGAGCTCAGCTCTGGCCCACTGGTTTTCAGCTGTTTGTGGGATTCTCCAGCACATTTCGAGGACACTGCTGTGCTGCAGAAGAGGAAGCACCCAGCTCTGACAGCAGTGACAAACTGCAACCCTTTGTTGTCACCAGCCAGTGAGGCCTCTTAGGGATGGGCGACTGGTGATCAGGGCCATGGGCTGGAGGCACCATCTTCTGTGGACTAACCTTGGGCCTCCAGCATACTTTGCACTACTCACTGAACTATCACATATACATTTGTGCACAGCCTGTCTCACCCCCACTAGATCAAAGTTCCAAGCGCTTCTGAGGCGTCTCCTGCTATCACTCCAGTGCCTGGCACACAACACACTCGTTTGTTAAATAAACATATTAGAAATATCAGCAAGATGGATGGATATATGGATGGATACAGATACAGAAAAATGTCCAATCGTAGAGTGGCCTGATGCTTCATAGCTGAAGCAAAGTTCATGGCGACAGGTGAGAAGGAGAGAGCCCAAGGTTTCTAACACAGCAGATGGGGTGAAGCTGATGTCATCGACCAAAAGACTGGAGCGTGTGTAGAGGAAACGAGGCCCTGAGTCAGGTTTTGCATTCAGGTTGCCTGACCAGCCTCCAGAGGAAATGCTCAGTGGGCAGCTGGGAATACGGAGATGAAGCTCAGGAGAAAGGAGCAGGGAGTGCAAAGATCACCTAGTGTGGGCACAGGAATCCAAGCGATTTTCCAGGAAGAGGCATAGAGTAAAAACAAAGCTGTGACTGAACCAGGAGAGAGAAAGCATCTTGCAAGGCATAAAAAAAAGGAACCACAGAGACCTGGTGGGCACGGGCAGAGAAGACGACCAGAGAAAGCCTGGCATGAGGTGAACCAAGGGGGCATCTTTTCAACTAAGAAAATGCCAAGATGTAACAGAAGACTTTAATGAAGTCCCAGTGAGAGATCCTGAAGACAATCTCTAAAATGTGTCATGGGGTGCTTTTACCATTTGGCACCATATGCAATTTAGAGAATCGCTGTAATCTCTATGACTTGGTTCCCTCTTTAAAGCTTTCTGCCAGCCTTAGAGCAATAAGATTTTTAGATCTACATAAAAAATTCCATTTCAGTAGCTGACAGCCTCTGGGATCCTGGTGAATAGATAATTCATGCTAAAGGAAATATTAACCCAAGTCATTTTAGTAACACCACAACCGTAAGTACTTGGGTTGATCATTAGCATATACTTGGCTGCCAATGAGCTCCTGCTTTGAGTAATTAACGGAAACAATATGAAGTCATTGTTTTGAGTATGACTTGCAGATATTAATAGTTTGCTTCTCATTAATTGAAGTAAATGAGGCATTTCAAAGGAGTCAGCTGTGAGCTCTTGGCTAAAGATGATTTTTTAAAAACTTGCAACCTGTCTTAATTCCCTCTCCACTCTATCTTTCCCCCACTTCCATTCTCTTCAGATTAGGATACACCTCTCCCCTGAAACTGCTCTCTCCACAGATGTACCAAATACATCCTTCCCCGGGTTCGGCGAGCCTGTCAGCACACTCGTTGCATCTGACCTGACAGCTTACCAGCCCCCTTCACCCTCTCTTGGGAAAAGCTCTTTGGTTTCTCTGATACCAGTGTCATCGCTCAATGTTGGTAACCCCTCTTCCATCCCCACCACCAAATTCTTCTGCTGAAATCCTAATGCCTCAAAGTATAAGGAGATGAAGGTTTTCAAAAATCTTAGGTCAAGGGAGTGGGACCTGAAAATATGGAATCAGTTCTTATTTAACAACATTAAAAAAAAAAAAGCCTTGGAAAGCTCTCCTGACCCTCTGGACAAGCGTGGTGGACATGGCTAGAAGACAGCCACCTATCAACCTAGAAGCAGCCTCAGCACCCACCAGGTCTACAGACGCCCTGATCACAGACTGATCAGCCTCCACCACCATGTGAAAGAAATTTCCATTACTTAAATCTACTCAGCTTACGGTATTTTGTTATGTACAATAGTAGATGCAAGAGATTGAGACAGCAAGGTTCTCCTGACTTTCTCTATACTTCTTCTCGACTTCTTTAAAGGGCTGAATTCTCTTTTCTTCCCCTAACTATAGTTATCTCTTAAAATTCATTCATCAATAGTTCTAATGCACCTATTTTTTTTGTCTCCTCTACATCTCTATGTCAAGTTTATAAATCAGTTTTACAGTTTCTGCCTTCTTTGGATGTTGCTGTATAGAACACTAGTATATATAATTATATACAAAATATTATACACAACGTACTAGTTAGGATGTGGCCCATTCAAGTTGGCAATCAGCTTAGAAGATTCTTTGACTTTACAGCTAAAGACTTAGGAGGGAGACAGATAGATAGACAGACAGACGGATAATAATTTGAGAGATAATACTTGAGATTATCTGTGGATGAGTTTGGCCAGAGTTTACTCTACAGTGAGGGCATTTCTAAACTAGTTCATTTAAGAAAATATTAGCTCAGAAGGAAAATTATACTGAAATTAAAGTTAACTTTAGGGTATTACGCTAGGTGCTAATTTATATACTTTTTTGAGAGAGAGAGAGAGAGAGAGAGAGAGAGAGAGAGAGAGAGAGAGAGAAAAGATCTCTCTCTATAGCTCAAACTTGTCCTTAACTCACTATGTAGCCCATGCTGGCCTTGGACTAATAGCCATCCTCCTGTGTCAACCTCCCACGGGAGTGCTGGGATTACAGATGTGCACCACCACACCCAGTTTATGTGGTGCTGGGGAATCAAACTCGGGTACTTACGGCTTGACTTAGTGCTTGCTAGGCAAACACTTAAACCGCTGAGCCATTCCTCTTGCCCCCTACACACATTTTGAAAGGCAGCTACACTGAAGCAAATTAAAGCTCTTTCTAGAGAATTCAGACTGAGGTTCAAAGTTCCTTGTGTATTTCACATATTTTCTTTAATAATAATTTACTCAATCCAATATGACGCTTGTTTTGTCACATATTTAAAGTATAACTTGTTTACAAGCCTTAAGACTCTGAAGTCTTCGTAGAAATCTTTCAGAACGCAAAGTATGGCTGGGCTGGGTGGCTCAATCTGTAATCAGAGCACTCTGCACGGCGGAGGCAAGTCAGAGCCCAGCCTGGGCAGCACAGTGACTCAGCGAAGACCCTGCCTACAAAGGAAAAAGTAAAAATGGGCTGGGATGTAACATGTAAGTAAAAACTACCCTTTGTAAGAGTACTAGTATCTAGCCACTCCTTCCAGAGACTGAGTTTGCCCTAGCAACTGCTCTCAGCAAACCCCTAGGTCCAAAGTAAAACACTGATTTGTCTAAAGGAAGTAAGGATAGATGAAGTAAGTCAAGTGCAGTTTAAAAATAAAAATAAAATTTAAGAGAATCTTGAGCTCCAAATGTAATAAATGACATTAAATTTTCTAGTCCACAGGCTTGATCCCCTAGAGACTCCTTTCCTCTGCCCACTCCTTTCTTAATGATATCTCTTTCTATACCTATAACTCATGTTCCTCCTTCATCTTCAGAGCTACTCTGTTCTAGGCCGTGGCTGCTACAACATGATGCTACAGCTTGGCTAAGCATTCCCAAAGACCTGTATGATAAAAGGCAGGGTTCCTGCCTCGTGCTTCTGGGAGGTGGTAGAGCCTTCAGGAGTTGGGGCCTAGTGAGAGAAAGTCAGGTCACTGGGGGAATGTCGTCCAGGAGTGTAGA
>PVKB01008957.1:0-11657 GCA_004027205.1 Ctenodactylus gundi | reverse complement strand
GTGTTTCATTTTTAATGTTTAGGTCTTTAATCCATTTTGATTTGATTTTGGTGCATGGTGATAGGTGTGTGACTAGATTCATTCTTCTGCATGTGGATGTCCAGTTTTCCCAGCACCATTTGTTGAACAGGCTGTCCTTTTTCCATTGTATGGATTTGGCCCCTTTGTCAAAAATTAGGTAGTTGAGGGTATTTGGGTTCGTTTCTGCATCCTCGATTCTGTTCCATTGGTCTATCTGTCTTTTTTTATGCCAGTACCAAATTGTTTTTACCACTATGGCTTTACAGTATAGCCTGAAGTCTGGGATTGTAATGCCTCCTGCTTTGGTCTTGTTGCTTAGGATTGCTTTGGCTATTCGTGGTCTCTTTTGGTTCCAGTGTTACTGTATTTTTAAACACATCTTTTATTATTGACTATTGTTTTTTATTCTGATAAAACACATAAGTGTTAACCATTTTAAATATATGTCAGTTACATTAAGTATATTTGCATTGTTGTATCATCACCAGCATGTGTTCACAGAAATCTTTATTGAATAAAGCTGAAACTCCAATATCCATTAAACAATAAGTTTTCATTTCTCTTCCTAATTGCTGGCAAACACCATTGTATATTCCATCTTCATGAATTTGACTATTCTATGTAAGATAACGTAATATTTGTTATTTTCATGACTACTTTGTATAATGTCCTCAAGTTTAATCCATATAGTAGCATGTGTCAGAATTTCCTTTCTTTTTATGAGCTTATATATCAAGTGTGTGCATTAACCATACAGTGTTTGTTCATTCTTCCTTTAATGGGCTTTTTGCTTTCATAAAGAGATAGGCTCAAGCCTGTGTTCAGTAGGCTCTTAATCAGCTAAAGTGTCACAGCATTGTCTTATTTTTGTTGCATTTGTTTTCATGATTTTATTTTTATGACAAGCGTATCAGTTTATAAGTTTGACATCATAAAGAACCACAAGGCTATGTAAAGGGGGAAAAAAGCGATTTACTGCCTTGCAGTGTTGGGGGCCAGAAGTTCAAAATTAAGGGGTTGGCAAGGCCATAGCCTACTGAGAGATTACAATAAGTATCATAGCCTCCTTTCTTGTTTCCTTCTAGTTTTTATTGTGACTAGAAATATTGGATATTCCTTGGCTCACGGCTGTTAGTTCCATCTCTTTTTCTATCTTCATATGGCCTTCTTCTCCCTTTTGTGCATGCATACATGTGTGTGTATGTGTGCGAGTGTGTGTGTGTCCCATGATGTCAAAGAATAAAATCGCAGAAGAAGGCAAGGTACAGAATAAATAGAATAGGTCTTTATTTAAAGTGAAGGACAGAGGGATACAAGCTCCTCCTACTCGGGAGGGTTTCCTAGCAGGTTGTCCCACAATGCCTCCCTTCGGTGCATGTCTACATCTACATCTCCCCTTTTTACAAGGAAATCAGTCATATTGCATTAGAATCTAACCTAATGGCCCTTTTTAACTGAATTACTTCTTTAAAGACACTATTTCCAAAACAGGTTACATTTCAGAGTCATGACACTTTTCTTGGTGTGAGGGAACATAATACAACTCACATCAGTAAGGGCAACTAATTTTTAATTTATATAGTGACACAAAGCACTGATCATCAAAGTATTTTTTGTTTGTGTATATGCCTAAAAGAATTTGAGTAACTATGTACCCCTTTAAATATTTTCAGTTTGGCAAATAAAATTTAATATAAACATTAAAAGATGCAATGGATGTAATATTTAAGCTATTATAAAAATTGCTATCTTTAGCAAAAATGTTACATATTAACACTTCAATATATATATCAGAAGTCTCAATTAAAAAGAGAAAAATTGTTATATTTTCTCATAAACTAGCCCACTGCCATAAAAACATGTTACATTTCTCTCTCAACCTTATCTAGTAGAATCTAAATTCCATAGTGACTAGATATTCATTTTATCCAAAAATGAACAAATTCTTTAACATCCAGTGATGACTCGTGATTCTTTTCCAGCTTGAATTTCCGTTTTCTATTCCACTCCCCTATCCCCAGAACAGTGAGCTACTGCAGGGCTTCTCAACCACAATATCTGAGCACATCGTTAGTGATCGTAACTTGGCAGAGGATGCTGCTAGTATTCATTGGCAGAGGCCAAAAATACGGCTGATTCTCCTTGAGTGTACAGGACAGCAGTGAAAAAGAAGCGTCTTCCGAACAGCATGCTGAGGTTAAGAACCCTGCACGTAAGGTCATGTACTCTTAAGCCTGGAAGTCTGTTACCGGTGATTGTATTCTAGTCACTTCAGTATAAATGTTTATAAATCCAACTGTAGTTTTTATTTTTCATGACCATAAAGTTTGAAGAGTTTTTCTCAACTATTATTGCATTGTATATAATTGATCCAAAAATTTAACTATATTATAAATTACGATAGACAATTTTTGAAAAGCTGTACTAGAAACACATAAATATATGTATGAGATGAATATGGTTGATAAAAACTTTTGTGGATACTAAGAATCAAACTGAGGGTCTCCTGCATGCGAGGCTGCATGCCAAACCCTATAGCTGGTCACTTTTTTAATTCTTTTGGTACTTCTGTGTCGGAGTGTCTAGGGTCCCTGGCTGCCATTGGCCACGGGCGATCAGGGATCAGCGAAGTCTGGGAGAGCAGGGTGTCGATTGGCCATGAGTACCAGGGAAGAAAGAACTTCTGAGAGACTGAATCAGTGTAACAGTTTGCTTATTGTGTATGGGGGCCAGGTTTATAAACAGTTGGAGGGAGGAGGGTCAGCCAGGGTTGTATGGTGCAGGTGGTTCTCTGACTGAAGGAAGTTTGGTGAAAGTCACCTAATTTGCATGGAAGGTCTTTTGAAATCTGATCACATGATTTCTGGCAAAGGCCTTAAGGCAGGGGGAAATTGAGAATTTGAGTAGAGTGAAACCTGAGCTGCGGGCTTGGGACAGGAGTGGCCCCATTCCAGCCAGTCTAGAGATGAGATTATCAGTGTCTGGGCCACCTTCTACCTTCTGTTATCCCTCTCTGCCTAGTCAGGGTCCCACACTGGGGATTGAACCCAGGGCTTAGCACTGAGCAACATCCTTGGCCCTTCTTTTTATCTTTTATTTTGAGACAGGATCTTGTTAAGTTGCCCGGACTGGGCTCAACCTTTCCATCCTCCTGCTTCAGCCTCCCAAATGCTAGCATTACAGGATTGAGCCGCATGCCCAGTTTAAAGTTAATCTCATGGATGAGATTAGTTACTGGTTAAATTAGATGCGTTTAGTGAGAATTCTGTTTCTACTTTTTATTTTTAAAGATGCCTGTCATCTCAGAAATATGTTGACTTAAGTAGATAAGAACAGTAATTTTGTTACATCAATACAATCTTTGAATTCATTGGACTTATGTGCCAAAATCTACATAGTTGTTTTTCCCAAGATATTGCTTTTAGTTATTAACAGGCCAATCAATTAGGTCTGTCTTCAACTTTGCCAAAATTAAAAATTGAGAAATTCCTGCCTAGCAAAATTACTTGCTACCCAGTCAATAAATCCAAGCTGATATTTCCAGGTCTCCATTTACCTATACCTGGGGATTTTCATTCTCTGGGGCAAAGTTGTATACTAAGACTAGACAGGAGGGAGGGAGAAGGCAGTAGAGAAGGGTACATTTTCAGCAGGTCTGTGTTATGAAAAAGAGGACCTATAAAAATTGAAGATGTGATGGTGACCGCCTATATTCCTGGCACTTGGTAGGTAGGGTGAGGCAGGGAGATGGTTGTGTACTGAAGGCTAGCCTGGGCTGCATAGTTCAAGACCAGCTGGGAGGAAGAAGAAAGAAGAAGAAAAAGGAGGAGGAGGAGGAGGAAGAAGAGGAGGAGGAGGAGGAAGAGGAGGAGGAGGAGGAGGAGGAGGAGGAGGAAGAAATTTGATCCTAACCTGGCCTGGCGGCCCAGGCCTGTAATTTTAGCATTCTAGGGGCAAAGCAGGATCACGAATTCAATTCCAGCCTGGGCAATTTAGCAAATTAGCGAGATCCTGTCTCAAAATCAAAAATTTAACAATGGGCTAGAGATGTAGTTCAGTGGCAAAGCTCTGCACTCCATCTATCTCTAGTATGAAAAAAGAAAGTTGAGTCTTAAAACTGCCTTGATTCCTTTGTGAAAGCCTTGTACCCCACTTTATATATCACTATATAAATATATTAAATATCATTATATAAAATATGAATATAAAAATATGAAATAACTTTTCAGGAACAGGGAGTATAGCTCAGTGGCAGAAAATTTGCCTAGTATGCAGAAGGCCCTGGGACCGATCCTTAGCACTGGCAAATAAAAAGACAGTAAAATTAACTTTTTAAATATGCTCACGTAAAAACAAAAAAATAAAAATGGAAAATCACATTTTCTATAATTCTAAAATGGAAGTACCACCACAAGAAGGAAGCAAACACCTGCCCTAATAGCATGGACTCGGGAAAAAGGTGAGGTAACATGGTAAACCGGAATCACGTGACCAGGAGAAAGACAGACCCCAGGCTTCCGGTGGGGGACAGAAGAGGGGTCAGCTCTGCACCGGGAGAATCTCCCGACCGGCAGAGGACTAACAGCATCGACCACGGGCGGCTTGAATTGAAAGGCAGGCCACAGCTGCCTCCTAGAGGGGTTCGAGCCTGAGGGGGGCTCTTTCCGGCACGGGTAGACCTGCGCTCCCATCCTTCCAAGAGGCACAGAGGCGCGCAGATCAAATCCAGCAGCTGGCGGACCCCAGCCAGCCAAATGCATGATCTCGAAATTTACAGAGCTTTAGCAGTGCTGTGTGCAAGCCCGCCAACTCTGAGAACGACAGCTCAGATTTTCAAAGTTCCCGTGTCCAGGTGACAGGGTGGTACTTAGGCAAAAGCAGGAATTAGCGGACACACAAGGACCAGACGGGCAAGTCCTGTCCAAGCTGCGCTCCTCCAGGGACCGATCAAGATCTCCGCTTCCTGGGGCCAGGCCACAGCAATCCGAAGGTCACACAAGCCGCCTGTGTCCCGCGCACAGGAGGCGCAGCCCCTATCCCGGGGTCCAAAGGTCCGAGAAAGCTCGTCACTCCGGACGCGCGCGGGGCAGGGACTGAGCTTGCTTCTTGGGACCACACAGACAGGGCAAAATGTAGTGTGCCGTTTAATAATTGGTGCCCTAGTATTGGGGGTATCACTTAATGTTTTGACCAGCTTCAGCCGTTGCCTCAGTCACTGGAGGCCTGAAATGGGCGGTGAACAGCTCAGTGGCTGAGAAATTCCTAGCGGGAATCTCTGCAGGCCCGGAGAAGCAGCAGCCAGTCCCACGGGGCTCTCCCAATGCTGTGGGACAGCTACAAAGAATCTGGAACGAGGGGTTTCGGGCCCCTCGTGTCCTGTGAGACAGGTGGGGCAGAGCTGAAGGTGGACGAGCCACTGGCAGAGGCATTAGGGGCCTCATCCTCATCCTCATCCTCACCCACAGCCGCAGCCCCAGCGGGGCAGAGCTCAGCCTCCTACCACTCTCCAAGGCCTACGTGGACGGAGACGGAGAATCTGGGGGTAAAATAGGAAAAGATATTTCCTTCTCTTTCTTATGAGGCAACGACCAAGACCTGACTCTAGTACAAATGGCATGACAAGGAGGAATGTCAGAGCCGAGTTTCGTTTTTGTTCTCTTACTGTTGCTGGGTTTTGACTTATTTGTAGTACTTCTCTTTGTATGTGCCGGGGTACGTGTGTAAGTGCTTAGGAGGGCTCGTGAGCTTTGCCTCTGTCCTGTCCGGCGATGACAGGTTATGTCCTCCACACCACGGGCTGGTTCACATGGCTTGATTAATTTGTGCTTGTATCAGCTCCTTAACCGGAAGCATTCTCTTTATATGTTTTCTTTCCCCTTTTATTCCCTGCCTGTCTCTTCCTCTGTCATACCCCCTCAAATATACCCTTCCTTCCTGTCTTTTATACAAATATTATCATTAAAACCAATTGTTTCCCTTTTTATTTTACTGTGGGTAAGAGTGGGGGATATGTGTACACAGGGGTATGCAAAGCCCAGCCTGTAGCGCAGGCCTATAATACCAGCTCTGGGATGCTGAGGCAGGAGGACCTCAAGTTTGGGCTCAGCCTGGGCAATCTAATGAATTAGTGAGAAATTATCTCAAAATCAGAAAAAGGGGGGAGGGGGTTGGGTTGAATCTCCAGTACCAAAATATTAGTGGTAATAATAATGCTGTACACCAGTGTCAGCTATCAGCTATTGCTTTAGCTTCTATCATGTCTTATTTCCATAATGTCTCATCTTGTCAGTTCTTTCTTATCAAAGGTTGTGACCTGGATGTTCTAATATTGTGTTTCTGCCTGTTACGTGGACTCAATCGCTCTCTGTCTCCTCTCACTCTCTGTTCATATCCCCTTCTCTGCTGTGCTTTCTTTCCTTCTCTGTGACTAGGTCTGGGATAATGGAAGGTAGAAGGTGGCTCAGACCCCAATAATCTCGTCTGGAGACCAGCAGGAGTGGGCCCCTTCCCTCCCATCCTAGGTCCAGAAGGCCCACAGCCCAGGTTTCACTCTACTCAAATTCCCAATTTCCCCCTGCCCCAAGATCCTTACCAGAAATCACGTGACCAGGTTTCAAAAGACCAGCCATGCAAATTAGGTGACTTTCAGACCCCCAACTTCCTCTGATCAGAGAATGCCCTACTACCCTGGCTGATCCTCCTCACTCCAACTGCTTATAAGCCTGACCACCACCGAGCTGCTAACACTGATTCAGTCTCCCAGGTGGTAATTCCATCTACTCATGGCCTCTCGAGACCCTGTTCCCCCAGACTTCTCTGATCCCTGATGGCTGATGGACAACGACAGCCAGGGACCCTGAAGACCCCAAAACTTCCCCTCAAATAACCTCTCAAAACTTCCTTTCTCCCCCCCTCCTTTCCTGGTATATAAATATTATCATTAAGTCCTAGCTTTCTTCTTTCTCTTCTTTTTTCTTTTAAATTTTTTTCTTTTTCTCTTTTTTTCATCCCTATCCTATGTTATTGCTATTCCTTCACATTTCTGAGATAGCAAAAGAGTAGTAAACTCTTCAAACAAGTTTAAAATTATAAATTGCTATGTGGTTATATGACCATTGGAGAGATTATGTCAACTTTAGGCAATCTGGAAGCATGCCTGGATTAGGGTTTAGGCACCACACCTAAATTAGGCAGTTAGGAGCCAGCCTGGATTAGAGTGTGAGTGATTTGTGGGCCATCAAATGAGGCAGGAGCACCCATCAAGATGAGGGAGGCCCAACTGGAACTCCAATGGTATAAAAGGAAGGGAGAAGAAAGTCTGCTACAGCTTCTTCCTCTGGGAAAGCTCTCGCCTTCTCACTTGTCTATGGATGCCGACTTGCTACACACCGCAGATCTTCATCACAGATTCGCTCCTGTTTTGACTTGTACCTGTCTGCCCATGGCTGCTCTTCAGTCGCCGATATTCAGTCTACGGTCTTCGCCATTGTTCTTCAAACAACCAAGATCCACAGAAGACTCTCACTAGATGGCCTGCAGTCCCTGATGAGTTCTACTTCATGACTGAGTCGCCATCAGATCCTCCAGCTCTCATATGCGCAAGACACCATCTTGGACTATCCTTGGATTTGTAAGCCTTCCAAATAAATCCTTTTTTGTTCTAATTTCTGTAAATTCTGTCTTTTGTGAGAACCCAAACTAATACAGATTGGTTCTTCAGGTATTGTTATTACTGAGAGTTGTTCTCCCCTTTGTGATGCAGTGCTAAGGATTGAACCTAGTGCTTTGAATTGGTTGAGTAGATACTTTCATCCAAAAATAGCAGGCTACTTTCTTTTCAGCAGCCCATAGATCTTTCTCCAAAATAGAACATACTTTAGGTCTTAAAACATGCCTCAATAAATACAAAAGAATTGACATAATCTAACGTACTCTATCAGATCACAACTAGAAATCAACAGCAAAAGAAACCACAAAAACAACACAAACACATGGAGACTGAATAATTTACTCATGAACAATCAATAGATCACTAAAGAAACCAGAGAAGAAATTTAAGCCTTCCTAGAACCAAATCATAATGGAAACACAACATACCAGTACCTGTGGGACAAAATAATTCTAAGCGGGAAGTTTATGAGTGCCAACATAAGGAAAAACAGGGAAATCCCTAGTAAATAACCTAGTGATATATCTCAAAGTCATCCAAATACAAAAAAAAAATGAATCTCAAAACCCATAGGAGGAAATAAACAACAAAGATCAGAGTAAAGGAAAATAAAAATGGTTAAGATGCAAATATGTATAGTCACTAATCCCCCAAGTTTCATGTATTTATTACGTATCACAAATTCATACTGATAAAAAATAATAATTGTGGGAAAATAAAAAGTGAAGATCAGAGTGGAAATTAATAAAATTAAAACTGAAAACAATATAAAGCATCAATAAATTAAAGAATTTTTTAAAAGATAAGTATAATTTGCTAACTCTTAGACAAACTTATAAAAAAAGAGGAGGCTCAAATTAACAAAATCAGAAAGTAAAAAAGGCAAAACTACAACAGACACTATTGAAATCCAGAGTGTTGTCAGAGATTATTTTTAAAACTTACATTCGCATACATTGGAGGATTTGAAGAAATTGATAAAGCCTACTAAAATTGAACCAAGAAAATAAATTAAATTTAAACAGATTAGTAACAAACAATGAGATTGTGAAGTAATAAAAACTAAATAAAAACGCCAAGACCTGAAGGATTTACTGCAGAATTTTACCCAACCTTTAGAGAGGAACTAACAACACAGCTCCTCAAACTTTTTAATACAATAGAAAAGGAAAGACTGCTTCCAAACTCATTCCATAAAGCACTCATTACCCTGATAATAAACTCGATAAGAACTCAAAAAAATGTGTAAGCCAGTATTATAAATGAAGATAGATGCAGAAATCCTCCTTAGAATTCTTACAAACAAAATTTAACAATTCGTTAAGAGATCATACCCATGACCAGGTTGGTTTCAGTCTAGGAATGAAAGGATGGTTCAATATAAGTAAATTTATAGATGTAATACATTATATAGAGTCAAGAATAAAAATCACATGATAATCTCAATATATGCAAGAAAAAAAGACTCCAACAAAATTCAACATACTGTCACAATAAAAGCACTAAGGAAAATGAGTATGGCATCTTATCTCATACTCTGGTGTCATACTGAATAGGGAAAATGAAAAGCATTTACTCCAATAAGAATGATGACCATCAAGGACTCAAAAAACAACAAATTCTGGCAAAGAAGTGAGAAAAAAGGAATATTTATACATTGTAAGTGGTAATGTAAACCAGTAAAACCACTATGAAAAGCAGTTAAGCAGTATGGAGATACCTAAAAAAACTAAAAGTTGATATTCCATTTGACCCAGCTACACTTTTCTTGGATATAGTCTCAAAAAGATGAAAGATTTCGTACCTTAGAGACACACACATATCCATGTGTAAGTAGCACAATTCACAATAGTTAAGCTCTGGGAAGACCGAGATACTGCCAAGAGGTAAATGGGTAAATAAACTGTGGTATATATATGCAATGGAATATTACAAATGTATGAATAAACTGTTTAGTAAATGTTTATATGTATATATAAATATTATTCAGCCATAAAGAATAATGAAGTTATGTTATTTGCAGAAAAATGGATGAGACTTATATGACTTTGTGAAGTAAGCCAGACTCAGAAAATTCAACATAGCATGTTTTGTTTATAGGAGAAACATAAAATATAAATAAATGATTAAAATGAAAGATGTTAGGTAAATAAAAGATAGATACTTATTGATGGGAAAGGGGCCTAGGGAGAAGGGGAAAAAAGATTGGATGTGACCAAGCTAGGTTACATGCATTTATCAACTCACCAACATGAACGTCACTATCTTAAATTGTAAACATGCACTAAAAAAGTGAGTCAACTTATAAATTATGTCTTCACTGAAAAATAAGATAGTGCTACATACAGCAGAAATATTAACAGCGAGTAAATGGCTGATGCATAGACAATACTGCTGTAGCAGATAAAGTATAGGTTTTGACATCAAGCTAAAAGAGATAGGCACATCACACAAGCCACTTAGCCATTCTGAGCCTAGTGTTTTCATCTGTAAAATGGCAATAAAACCTACTTTACAAGGTATTTTAAAGACTAAGTAAGACAATATATAGAAAAATGCTTCTATAGACATTTATTACTATAAAATAAATATAAGTAAAATATATAAAGCATTTATTAATATAATACTTTGTTGAAAATAGAGGAAACTTCCTATCTTTCTCCAAGAATTAATAGAATTAACAGCAGCTATCTTAGTAAACATTTATTTTCCTTGAGCCTGAAGCCTGCCTGAGTAACCTAGATTCAAGAGTTTGGTTCTCATATCAGAAAAAGTCAAGCTGCAAGTAAATTTATTTATATCATTTTAGTAGTACTTATTTCCTCACTAATCCATACAGCTAGAGAACACTAAAGTTGCCTTTTACCCCAGAATGCCAGAAAATTGCAAGAAAAAAAAGACTTCCTAGGGAAGTGTGTGTGGGTGTCCCAAGAGGACCCAAGGTGGGAGACATACAAGTCTGTGTCTGCATAGCTTCTCCCACATGAGGACATCATGAGCAGATGTCCTGTCTCATAATTATTGCACACACTGGAGATGGTTATTTGATGTTTATGTTTATGGTATTATTAAGTACTTGTAATATATAACTTGGTCCTCATGGAGACAAAACTGAAAGAAGAAAGCTTGAAATAAAAAATAGTTGGATAGTTCAAAAGTTGTATCTGAATTAAAAGAGTAAAATGGTTGGAGACATAAACATAAAAATGAATAATTGTAGCCATTAGCTTCTAGAAAAAACAGAAGAAAGCTTTGAAAACGGATATAATTTTTAAAAGTTTAGAGCATGTAAATCAAAAATACATGAAAACTATATAATATTTGTACTTTCTTCCTACTATCTTTTATTTCCTTACAATGTTCTTGTATAAAAAATAGGATTTTTCTTTTCTTTTAGGATTTTTCTTTATGGTGCAACTATTTGACAAGAAATAGCAAAAAAAAAAAATCTGGTGTTCTGACATATTTAAGATATTTACCCAAAATAATACTAAAGCTACTAAGTAAGTGTAATAAGATGATCCCAAAATACTATTTTTAAGAGTTTGCTTTTATGTCATATTATATAGCAAAACATAAAATGGAAGTATTCTACTCAACTTTAACATACTTTATACCTAGTAAAATATGATTATTTAATTTTTAATTAAATTATTCTTACTGTTATAGAAAAATTTTAATTCAATAAATTAAATTTACATAATTTCTTACAGCAATAACCAGTTTAGGAGACATTTCTCAGTTTTTCCTTCAATCCAAATACACACTATCTGTCTTGTAGATGGAAATTCAGTCAAAAAACATTCAAATTTCCAAAATGTTCAAATAATTTTATCAACCATTAAATTTACTGCTTGTATTCAAAATAATTGGCTAGACATGTAATAATAATAATAATAACAAATTATGCTCTGATTTACTGAAAAATTACAGAATAATATCAATAATTACACTTAAGATATATATA
>PVKB01008956.1:0-11624 GCA_004027205.1 Ctenodactylus gundi | reverse complement strand
TCTCACAACATTGCTAAACTGCCCAGGCTGGTCTTCAACTTGGAATCTGCCTGCTTCAGCCTCCCAGAGTGCTGGGACAACAGGCCTGTGACACCAGGCCCAGTGCTTGGAGAATCTTCAGTAATGGAGTGGTCTGAGTGTATTTCTACAATTAAAGGATTCCCCTAGGTACTCCTGAGTGGTGAGGGCACACCAGAGAGCAGTTGTGGAGGTCCAGACAGAGGCTGGTGCTCTTTCTGGGAGAGACCTCGGTGTCTCAGGCCGGAGTTTTAGCAAAGGAGGTGAAGAGAGGCAATTGGATCGAAGTGTCTTGAAAGACCGGGGGGACCTGCTGCTAGATTTGTAGCCCATGGTGACAGATGGCCACTGCTCTCTGCCTGTTATGCCTTCTCCCTTTCAGGATCCAGATTTTTGTGGAATCCAGGTACCCCAGTGGCTCATACTCCTGGGGCAGGGCTTGCACCCCAGTTCTGCAGGAGGAGAGCCCAGCACAAGGCCTCCTGGGGCCCCAAGAGCACTTCACTGTTTCCCCTCTAGGCTGGTCATCCCTCCTCCCTGTTAACGGGCCCTCTCTTCCCACTGGAATGGAGACATGAGGCTGGAAGGGAGCTGCCGTTTTGCAACCACGAGGACTGTAGAGAAATGAGACTGAGGGGCCTGGGACACCATGGTCCCTGATTGCCTGACCCTGATCTTCTCATGCCTTAAGAAGCGTGACAGTCAATGGTTAGATTGGACTCAGTTATATACAGCCAAACCAGTTCTCAAGTGCCAAACAACACAGATGCTTCCATGGGGCTGGTGAGGGTGTGGGGAGGTAGGCAGCGGCTGTGTCTGAGGGGCCACTGGACTCCCTGGTGGAGCATCAAAGAGCTGCAGACACACGGGGGAGTCGCTCGCATCTGCCTGGTCTCCGGCCCCAGGACTAGAGGAGGTCAGTTCGAATGAGCACATGGCTAGAGAAGAATGAAGGTCCCACACTACGGGGAGAAGAGGCAGCAAATGTCCTAGGAGATGGACGGGAAATCAGGAGGGCGTGGTACCTTCTGAACCTGGAACGGAAAGTATTTAGGGAAGGGAAGAACATGAAACCCGCACGAGGAGGGCTAAGCTAGGAACAAAGGGCAGACCTTTCAACCTGACAAGGTAGGAGCATCATGGTGCCTGGATTGTGTGTGCAAAAGGGCCTGTCTCTGCTCATGACCCTAGCAGGTGCTCAGGAAATATCGGTGTTGTGAAAAAAATGAAGTTGACAGTAGTTGGTTTTCCAGTGCTAAGACTTATCATTTTTCTTTTTTAATTTTTAGTTTTTGTGCTACCAGGGATTGAACCCAGGGCCTTTGCTCTGAACTACATCTCCAGCCCATTTTATTGTTCGCTGGAGGCAGGGTCTTGCCAAGTCTCTATGTTGCCAGGCTGGGCTCAAACCTGTAACCCACCTGCTTCAGCTTCCTAGAGAGGTGAGATCACAGGCCTGTGTCACCACGTCCGATGTTATTTTTCCCTTTAGAACAATACTGCTTGTCTGCTTCCCAGCAGTTCTCGCAGATGGCACAGGAAAAGACTAGAGGATGGAGAACCTGAGGGGAGGAATGTGTGTCTTTGGTTTTATCTTCTTTCAAAAGAATAGAAGGAAAAAAGACACACTTGGGACGGGTTGGTGGTCTTTTCTTACAACTGGATACATCACACATGCCAGAGAACATGTGGGTACTTCCCTGAGGACTTGCAACTTTTTATTTTAATTTGGTGTAAAGTTTACCTGCTCTAAAGTAGTTCACCCAACACGGCAGGTGAGCCCCGCATTTCCGTCGTGCTCTCAACCCAGACAAGTAGGTGAAAAAATAAGTGTTCTTTTCCTGGTGTTCCTAAAACTCAAAGGGGGAAAGGGAATTAATTTATGCCTCAAATTTGATTTCAAGTAAGAATTACATGATGTATCAAAAGTTCTCCTCTAATGAAGGAAAACCTTTTTTTTTTTTTTTTTGAGATATACACAGTAGTTTTGTTGGAGGTAAAACTGGCTGTTTTCTCCACCCAGGGCATGGGCCTTTGCATGTGCTGGAGCTTTGGTGAGCTTGAGGGTTAGGTACCATCTCTCCAAATGAGTGCATTTTAGTGTTGATCAATTTCTTTCTGTGGTTATGACAGCAGCTTGGAGGAGACAAGAGCCCATGAGCGCCCGGCACCTGACTTTGAACTGATGTTGCTAACTGTGAGAACACTAAAGCCAAAAGAAAATCTGAAAAGTTCAGTTTGGAGTCAGGTGTGGTGGCACACCTGTAATCCCAGCACTCAGGAGGTTGAGGGAGGAAGATTGCCATGAGTTCGAGGCCAGCCTGGGCTGTACGGTAAGATCAGGACTACAGAACAAGACCCTGCCTAAGACAAAACAAAAATTTAATTTTGAAAACAGGGATTATGTTCTTTTTGCCAGAGGAGAATGGGCTCCAGGGAGGCGGTCCAGGATACGGCCTCAAGTCAAGAGTTTGGTAAGACAAAGAACTGGAGGGAAAGTTATGAAGGAAGGAAAACTTGGCAGCACTGAGCAAGAGATGTGGACTCTGCTGGGGTAGGGGAGCTTGGGGTGTGGGTGAGGGAGGCCGGGGATGGGGTCACAAAGGTCAGCGAAGTCCCTGGTGTTGCTGTGGGAAGTGTGAGATTTATCCTGAAGAGTGTGGGGAAGCATTGTAGGGTTAGGCACACCTTATTACTTAGAGTGATTTTATTTGTGTTTCTGAATATCCTCCTAAAATGTTTAAATCTATTTTTCTTTTCCTTTTTTTAAAAAAATGGAGGCAGGTTAGAGAGAGTGCTGGGGATCTAGCCCAGGGCTTTCACACTGAGCTACGTGCCCAGCCCATATGTTTGGTTTTGAACTTGAGACAGGGTCTCGCTCAATTGCCCACACTGGGCTTGAACTTGCAATCCTCCCGCCTCAGCCTGCCAGAGTGCTGGGATTATAGGCTTACACCACCAAACTTGGCTTGCTTTTTCTTTACATCTGTTACTTGTTCTTTTTTCTTTTTTCTTTTCTTTTTTTTTTTTTTGGTGGTCCTGGGGGTCGAGACCAGGGCTTCTATACTGAGCTACGTCCCTAGCCCAGCCCATTTTCTATTTTTGATTTTGAGAAAAGGCCTTGCTAGGGTGCTGAATTGCCCAGGTGAGGCTCCACTGACTCAGACTCCCAGAGTGCTGAGATTATAGGCCTGCGCGGTGGCCCGGCTACATCTGCAAAGCAACAGTTTTAGTTCCTTATTTTCCTTATTCTCACCCACGGTATTTTTAGAACTATAAATGAGTAAGCCCCGACCCACAGCTTCGGGTGGGGCCGGGCATCAGCAGTTTCCAGAAGAGCATGGAGGGATTCTAAATACAGCCAGGACGGCGGCTCACTGCTAGCTGAATGGCTCCAATCAAGCAGCCAGACTGGCACCTGGCTGAGCCCTGGCTAGGGCGGCAGGTGCTCCCACGTCACCGCACACCTGGTGTGATCAGCCTGCGCACGGGGTCTGGGTGCGCCCCATGATGAGTGGCTTAGAGACTCCAGGCCAAACGGGTGGTGCTGGATAAACGCCCGGAAGAGAGAATCTCAGAGGATGAACAACACCCGAGGGGCAGCAGAGGGTGGTTGGGCCTGGGTCCTTTAAACAATAAGCCAATCCATGGAGACTAGGCCCAGAGAAGGCCTGGGGGGAGGAGGGAGAGCCAGAGAGGACCGGCCCGGGGTCCGGGGAGAGCGGGCAGGGCAAAGGATGGTGCTTCCTTAGATCAGAGGCGGTGGGAAAGGTCGTGTCTCCTTTAAGGCTCACTTTTGGAGAGGTTGGGAGCCGTAGGTAGCGTTCTGGCCATTCCAGGCACCCTTGTACTGGAGAACTTGCTGGGCCCTGTGACGCTGGCCTGTAGTCCCGCACTCTGAGAGGCTGAGGCAGGAGGGTGGCACGTTTGAGCCCAGCTGGGGCAGTTTGGCAAGAATCAGTCTCCAAATCGAAGGTAAAAATGGGCTGGGGATGCAGCTCAACGTGAAGGCCCTGGACTCCGTCCCTAGTACTATGGGGTGCGGGGGTGGGGGAACGGGACTTGGTGCTTGGCGAGCAGAGACTGTGGTGACGCAGAAGGCAGGGACGGTGGCGGGCAGCCTCCTGTCCAGCCGGCATTTGGGAGCACATGGGTTTTGGCGGCCACACTCTCAGACTGGTCCTGCCGGGGAGCTGGGCCAGGCTCCAGGAAGCTCGGCACTGGCAATGGCCCCTTCCAGCTGGGCACCTCCCGCTGCACTCTGCCAAGCAGTCACGAAGCAATGCGTGTTCAGAGAGCATTTAGGTGGTGGTGCAAGGTGTCTGTGGGACTTTGAACAGCAGGAAGCTGGGCTGTAAGCACAGGCCCTCATCTGAGCAGTCTGAGAGGCTGAGGCAGGAGGATCACAAGTTTGAGGCCAGACTGGACAACTTAATGAGATCTTGTCCCAAAAGAGAAAAACAAAAATGGGCCGGGGATGTAGTTCAGTGCAAATGCCTTGTGTGTGATTTACAGGAACACAAAACATGAATATCAGACATGGTCCTAATTTGGTTTAAAGAAGATGTTACATGAGCTGGAGGCCAGCTTGGGCTACACAGTGAGCTCAGGACCACCAGCCTGGACTACAGAACAGGACACTTTCTCAGAAAAAATTACCATGTAAGTCTTTAATGACATTGCTTTGTTTCCTCTTGCAATGTTGCATTTCCTTAGGAAGCTTGGGGACAAGGGAAGGCAGTGGCTGCCTGAAAACCTTTTCCCTTCTCACTTTTGTTTTCAAGAATCCGGGCCCTGAGGCCACGATGCCAGTGCCTCCCAGGAAGGTACCAAGAGAAAGGGTCCTGCCCAGGGCAGGGCATCCCGGGAGATGGAAGAGACGCCTGCCCCTGGGCCCTGGAGGGGAGACAAGGCTGGGGTGGGCAGAAGGGGCAGGAACGTGGGCTTTTGAAGAATCTTCTTCCAGTATCTACCCTTCTGCCAGCCTGCCTGCCTGCCTGCCTGCCTTCCTTCCTTCCTTCCTTCTTTTTCTTGTGTGGTGCCGAGGATGGACTCCAAGGCCTTTATACTGAGCTACATCCCCAATCCGAGTTTATTTGTGGTTTTGAGACAGTCTCACCAAATTGCCCAGACTAGGCTTAAACTTGTGATCCTCCTGCCTCGGCCTCCCAGAGTGCTGGTCTCCCGGCCTTCGCCTCTCCCAGTGCCGCAGGTGGGTGCTGGCTCAGGCGGGCCGCTTTGCAAGCTGCCGTGTTTTCCACTTTCCTTTGGCATGCAGGTGGCTTCTACTGTCCTGAAGCCTCCACCCCCATCCCTAGGGAAAAGGACTGGATGGAAGTTCCCAAGGAGCTTACACAAGTCCTAGGCCATTTTCATATTCTCTTCATATTAATCTGATTTCTGATGCTTCGATAATGAACAGTTATCAGAAAAGCTGCCTTGTGTATTGCTTTTAGGAGAGGATTCCACTCTAGGTTCGTGTTTCTCACATACCTCGCACTGCTCTTGCCAATCGGGGGGCCCTTTACTACGGGACCTCTACCGGGGTCACCTTTGCCTCTTCCCCCAGGGCCCAGTCGCTTCTGCTTCCCGATTCCCTGCTGAACACTGGCCAACCAGACAAGCGTGTGCGTGTTAAGATGACCTTCTGTCCAGACGCCCAGGCCTTCCTCTGTGAACACAGCGCTGGTCCAAGCTTTCCTACCGCGTCCCGGGCCATCTGCGCCTCCACTCGTGCGGGGACTGTCGTTTGCCAAGCTCCTCGGATAAACAGAAACACACATCCGACCCGCACTCCCACATGGCATGGCAGTGGTTTTGTCAGCAAAAGTCACCTACTGCCATCAGAGGTGAATGAACAAGGACACAGACAACTCCCTGTCGGCACCCTGGGCCGCTCCAGTTTAGGGGTTCGCTTCCCAGGGTGGACTCCCACAGGGGTTTGACCCTCCACCCCTGGGGCTGCCTTACATTTTTGGGTGATGGGGGTGGGGAAGGCAGAAATAGAAAAATTTAAAAACAAACTGGAAGCAGCCTTAGATTTTTCAGTTCAAGAGAAAGACTGGCTGCTTCCTAAGGCAGCCGTGTAGCCCGCGGCCCCGTGCGTTGTGGTCTGTCCATGGAGCATGGCGTTCTGGGCATCTGTGGTGTTCCCCCTGAGTGCCTTTTGCTCCGCACATACTTTTATTTGCTTATTAACTGAAGGATATTTGCGTGGCTAGCAGTGAATCAATGGATAAATCTGCTACTGACATTGGTAAGTAGGCTTTCATGGGCATACCCTTTCATTGCTGGCGTTTCTGGGTAACATGGTGCTATTAAATTCAAACAAACTAACCTTTCTAATAGGTATGAAGTGTTGATCTCATCGTAATTTTAATTTACACTTCTCTAGTAACTCATAGTATTAGGCCCTTCTTTTTAAATTAATTCATTCCTCTCTCTCTCTCTCTCTCTTTGGTCTTACAATATAGTCCAGTCCAGCTTTGACCTTATTAGGTAGCCCAGACTGGCCTTGAATTCACAGATCCTCCTGCCTCGGCCTCTTGAGCACTGGAGTTACAGGCATGCGTCGTCATGCCCAGCTCTGAGCATTTCTTTCTGTGCTCTCTGACCGCTACACATCTGTTCAAGTCTGGCTTGTCTTAAAAATGCAATTGTGTTCTCATTCTTGAATTTTAAGGTTTTAGAAAATATTCCAGATATAAGACTTTAAATGTGTTTGGAAAATATTTCTTCCTTTTTAGTTTTTATTCACATGGTCTTTGGCAGAGCAGAAATTTTTAATTTTGAGGAAGTCAAATTTATCCACATTTTTATTTCATGATTCATGCTTTTGATGTATCAAAGAAAATTTTAACAAATCCATTGGCCTTCAAGTGGTGGCCACCCCTACCCTAGACTATTTTACAGTGTCTGGAGACATTTTTGATTGACTGAGAGGGAGTGGGGGCTGCTACTCTCACCTTGTGAGCGGAAGCCAGGGACTCCGTAAGCAGCCTACACTGCATGAGAAACTAACTTCTTGCCACCAAGAATTCTCAAAATGTCACTAGTGCCAAGATTAACAAGCCTAACTCATGGCCACAAAGATCTCAGCCTGTATGCTCAACATTTGAGTCACGAGTCATTTAATTATTGTGTATGTGACAAGATATGGGTCAAAGTTCCTTTCTTAAGACTTTGAATCAAGATTTCACTCATATTCAGTAGCTGAGCTGCCTCTGGATTCTACAAGAAATGTTTCTGCTTTCTAAGCACTGCTAAGGTGTACTTGACAGCACAGAGCCGCGAGCATGGGGGGCGCCCGGTCTGGTGCTTCTGACGTGTGTGCATTCTGAGATGATTAAATCAAGCTAGTTAATCTACCACCCTACACACTTTTTTGTGGTGAACACATTAAAGATTTACTCTCGCTGAGCTTGGTGGTGCAGGTCTGTAGGACTGAGGGACTGAGGGAGGAGGATTACGAATTTCAGCCCAGCCTGAGAAGCTTAGTAACTTAGTGAGACCTTGTTTCAAAATAAAAATAAAGATCTGGGGGTGTAGCTCAGTGCAAAGGTCCTGTGTTCAATCCCCAATACCATCTTCTCACTTTGCAAGTATGTGTCATTAACTGCAGGTACCCATGCCGCACCATGGATGCCTTGTGTCTACCTGGAACTTTGTGCCCTGTGAGCAGCACGTCCTCACTTCTGCCCACCTCCCCGTTACCTGGGACCACCCTCTAGTCCCATGAGGGCAACTTCTTAGTGTCGGCAGTGAAATCATACTGTACTTTTCTTTCTGTATCCAGTTTATTTCACACAGAAAAAAGTCATCTCAGGTCATCCTATTGCTAAATGACAGGGTTTCACTTTTATCTCAGGATCCAAACCATAGCAGCCTGGTAACACACACACACACACACACACACACACACACACACACACACATGCACACACACGGACGCACGCATGCACGCACACATGCACACAAACAGACTTTATTCTTTTAGGGCAGTTTCAGGTTCTCAGCAAAATTGAGTGGGAAGTCCAGAGAGAGCCCTGTGTGCTGCGGGCCCCATGTCCCAGCCTCCCCGGCTGTCCACGCTGAACCCGAGAGAGGTCCATTCAGTACGGTCATGCCTCCTCGGCATTGTCACCTGAAGTCCACAATTTATATTAGGTTCATTCCTGATGTGGCATATGTGCCTTTTTAAATTTTTTATTATTTTTTAAGACAGGATCTTGCTCTGTGGTCCAGGGTGGTCCTAAACTCACAGCAATACTCCTGCCTCAGCCTCCTGAGTGCTGGGGTTATAGGCATGTTCCACCATGCCCAACTGACATGCTGTTGATGTAACACATTGTGTGTAAAGACACGCCTCTCCCATCATAGGGTCAGACAGAGCGTTGGGCTGGCAAGTTCCCAGGGCCTCTCACCCATTCTCTCCCTCTCCTGACCCTGGCAAGCACCAGTCTCTTCTTGTCTTCATGCTCAGCTGTTCCCAGAACGTCCTCTGGTTGAAGTCACGTAACCTGTGCCCTGAAACCCTGAAGCACCTGAGCTTCTGCCACGCCGTTTCCATTGCGACAGTCTGTTCTACTGCCTGGGCATGCTGTGTCTTGGCTGCTTCCCGGTTCGGGGTGGTTTTGTGTGGACGGAAGGTTTCAACTCCTCTGGGCAGACAGCAAAGAACACAGATGCTGGATCACACTGATGTGATGATGTCACACTGATGCAATGATGTCACATTGATATGATGGTATCACCCAACTGTCTTTCAAAGGGGCTGCAGCGTGTTGCCTTCCCAGCAGCAGCAAGAATTTGGAGGTTACATGTCCTTGTCAACATTTGGTGTCACCAGTGTTTGGGACTTGGGTGGTTTACACATGGACATGCACTGCTGTTTTAACTTCCAATTTCTTAATCACATATTCGTGTATGACGTGAAGCACTGTACATAGCTCGTTCGCCGTCTCTTCATCCTTTTTGGGGAAGGTGACTGTGTCTTTGGCGCTTTCTTTTCTTTCTTTTTTCATGGTTCTGGGATCTACCCCAGCAGCCCCCGACACTAAGCTATGTCCCCATTTTTTTTTTTTTTAATTTTGAGACAAGGGTTTGCTAAGTTGCTCAGGCTGAGATTGTGCTTGGTATCCTCCTGCCTCAGCCTCCCACATTGCTGGGATTATAGACCTGTGTCACCAGGCCTGGCTTAATCAGGTTGCTTTATGATTAACTGGTGTATTTTAGGAGTGTTCTTAGCATAGTTTAGAAAGCAGTCTGAGCAGGTGTGGCTTGCATGTCGAGAGCACTGTAAGGGCACCAAGGTGGCGCTGCGTATTTGCTGGCCCTCTGCGGTCCTAGAAGTGCATGTGGTCTCACTGCCATGTGGGGCAGACTCCAGTGCTCTTCCTCCGGGCTCCCAGGCGCCACCAAGTGAGGGACCAGGGCTTCCCTTCCCCGAGCTTGTCCCCCTTGCAAGGCACACTGACCTTCTTCCACGAAGGCTGAGTGTACATCTGGCAACAGTGGACGGCTCCTCATTTGCCCTGCACACACGTGTCACCAACATGTCTGAGTGACATGCCACACTATCAGCACAGCCTGTGGCTGGATTCGGGGGATTGTACGGGCCTGGGCCCCAGAAGTCCCCAGGGGCCTCACTCAGTCAGGAGGGAACCTGGAGTTGCACCTGCTGCCTGCAGGCTGAGGAGGCGCCTCATCCTGGAGGTCCGTGGTCTCCATGGCCGGGAGGTTGGGATCCACAGTTTCTTCAAGGAAGAAAAATCTTTTACCCTTTCTCATTAGGAAAGTGAGGTATCCAGATAGGTTTATTTTTTGTTTTACTTTTTTTTTTTTCTTTGAGATGGTCTTGATTTGCTGTACAGGCTGCTCCTGAATTTACTGTGTAGCCCAAGTTGCCCTTGAATTTACAGAAATCCTCCTCCCTCCTGCTGGGATTACAGGCATGCACCACCACACCTGGCTTATGTGGTGCTGGGGAATGGAACCCAGTCCCTTGAGCTTGCTAGGCAAGTGCTCTAACAATGGAGCTATGCCTCCAGCCCCAGAATGTGAGTTTACTGTAGGGAAAAATCAAGTCATTTCACCTCCAAGGTGTGATCACTGTTGACATGTCCATCCACACCTTCCCTGGCCCACTGAACTTTGTCTTGGCTTCAAAAAACAAGATCCTACCAAGCATTTTCTGTATCTATTTTCAGGTTGATAAGTAAATGACTATATTTCATTACTTCTTGGTTTGACCAGTATTTGAGTAGATATATCACAGTACAGCTACTCAACTCCCTATTGCATGCAGATTGTTTCAAATTTTTCTATTGCTAACAATACCAATCGAAAGAGCGATTACCATTAATGTCTTAGGAGGCTGAATGCAATGGCTGCTGTTTCTCACTGGATGCGCGTGCCGGCTCTGATTTCTGCAAACGAGGAAACCAACACGGGTAGAGCTAGGCAGCGTTTCTTCTCCCTCCATCCCATCCTCTGTCCCCTTTTCTTCCTCTTCCCTTACCCTTCTTCCTTCCTCCCTTTCTCTCTCCTTCCTTTCTTCCTTCTTTCTCTTCATTTCTTCTTTCCTCGCTTCTCATGTTCCTTCTCACTTGAGGTCGATGAGTATTCTTATTTACAATTTCCTAATTATAAAAGTAATATTTGGTTGATATGGCACTGCATATTGTAAAACCATATACTTTCATTTGTAGGCTTAAAGCAAACAATTCCTTTAGCCAAATGAGTTACTCAGGACTGCCTCACGTGTTCAAAGATTGATAAACAGGCTTTATGGCTACAGTCACCTGGAGGCTGGGGCCCAGGAGGCAGGCCCTTCCAGGGTGTGCAGATTGATTTCATGAAGTGCCCGGAGGGGGGCGCCTCTGTTATCTGTTCATAACAGTGGCCCATTCCTCCTCAGTGGACTGAGGCTATGTCAGGTTCTACAGCCAAAAGTGTAGTTAAAGGCTTGCCTCGACTGCAATTCAGCAGTTCAACAATTATCGACAATCATCAGCTTTCTGCTGTACGTGTGGCCTTCCCGATCTCTCTCCTTGGAAAGCCAGTCCTAGGCATCATGTCGCCATGCCTGTCCACGTTCACTGTGGCTGTGTAAGGACTACAGGCATCTTCCGTCCCAGGACGCCCACCACTCTCATCATCCTTATCAATTCTCTGGTGTAACGCAGTAGGCAACTCAAAATAAAATTTCCACGACTATCTTGAACTAACCCTTTTTGCATTTTTTTTTTAACAAAGCCATACTGGGAATTGAACCCAGAGCCTCAGGCATGCAGGCAGGACAAGCACTCTGCCACTGATCTCATCCTCAGCTCTTTTTTCAAAAAAAAAAAAAAAAATTGGCCTCCACCCTCCTCCCTCGGTCTCCCAAGTGGCTGGATGACAGATATGAGCCATTTCAGTCAGTCTTAATTGAACCAAACAGGGCCCCCAACATACATGTGGTTGTCGAGTCTCTCTCATTGTTTCGTGAGATGAGTCTCCCCGGATTGCCAGGGCTGGTCCTCAACTCCAGAGTAGCTGGGACTCCAGGTGTGCGCCACTGCCCCTGTTGTGTCCCTCAGACCCACTGGAATCCTCAGTAGCCT
>PVKB01008955.1:0-11706 GCA_004027205.1 Ctenodactylus gundi | reverse complement strand
GGGAAGAAAGCTTTCCTAAAACTTTTACATTACCCAAGAATTAATTGATCTTCAATCTACAGTCATATAGTACATTACACAAACCCCTATTACTTAACAATTTTTACTTCAATTTATCCCCTAAAATTAGTAACACTAGGTTGATGCAATGTGTTTGCCTTATTTTGTGGTTAGTTAACCTCAAGAGCTTAACTATTTCTTGAAAGGAAGGAGATAGTCTTTCAGTGTCTTCTACATTGTAAGTTGTCAATGTTAATCTCTCTGTGTACAGATTGGCCAAAGAATTACATTAGCATACTCAACAAAATTTACTACTAAAAGGGGGATATAAGGTTAGAGAATTTAATTTGGTGAGCATACAAAAAGATTATGTGTATACACTTAATGTAGAAACAAAAAAATGTTATCAATGAATAACAAGTGAGATTTTCCCTTTCTATCTCTTAAACTCATTTTTTTTCTTTCCATGCAAGACAACACACATATTAACTTTAAAATAATTTAACCTATTTATGAAAGCACTGTGCTATTATTAATAACACCTTTCTTAAACTTTGTTTATTTTATAATGACCCACCAAAAGTTACTAAAGATTTTAGGTTAGAAACTGTGTTCCATTATGTATTTATTCAACAACTAATACCATTTATTCTGTAACAGTAGGGACTGTCTTAGGGTCCAGGCAGATAGAGATAGATTAGATGTCAAGTTCTCAGGAAACATCAGATTGGACTAGTTGGTATGCTATAACTGGGTACCAGCAGAGGGGAAAAAAAAGTGACAATTCAACTAGGTCTGTCAGGGCAGGTTTCCTTATAATGAGCAAAACTTACCAGGATGATTCAAGCACGGGGTGAAAGAGCAAGTGGAGTCATATCCTAGGCAGCTGTTAGAGCTTCTAAAAGAAGGAGGAGTGAGAAATATTCCTTCACCCAGAAATAAAAAAAAAAAATGACTCTATATGGCTGAAATATAAATTTGAAGATCCATAAACTACTAAGCTGAAGAGCTCATCAGAGATAAGATGGCAAAGGGTTCTTATCTTACACTAAAGACTAGAACTTTATCCTGAAAGTCAAGAGGTACCCAAGAATTTTAGACCCAAGAAAATGTTACTAGATTTGTTTTTACAAAGGTATTTTAGCAGCAGTGCACACAAAAAAAATGGTTTAGAAAGGAGGAAAATATGAAAGCTTCTGTGGAAATCATAGGGCTGTGAACTGAGTTAGTATCCACAAGTATGACAAAAGGTAAATTGAATACCAAAAGCATTATTGTTTTCTTTTGTGTGTACTGGTAACTAAATCCTGGCCTGTGGCATGAGTCACATCTTTAGCTCTTTTTGTTTATTTATTTTTATTTTAAGATAAGGTAGGTCATCAAAATCCTCAGTCTGGCCTATTTGCAAGACTCCTGCCTCAACCATCAGAGTGCTGAAGTATGGGCAACTCCTATACCAGTCTGGAGACTTTAACAATATCTAATAAGTGATTTCATATGTGAAAGAATTTTAAAATCAAACTTGGAGGAAATTGGCTACATTCCCTAAAAGATGCCATGCACAGTAAGAATGTGTGAGCTCAGTTTTGCCTATGCTAGTGAGACAATAAAAATTACATGAGAAGAAAGTTACCAGAAAAAATTTGGATAAATGAATCAGAATCTCAAAAGAGAAGTCTGAATGAGAAGTGTAAACTGAAAACAAGTTGGCATATCATTATTAGAAGGCACAGAAGTAGAAGACCCCATAGCAATAGACATTTACAGAGTAATAATACATAAGAATGCAGAGGGCCATCCAGAGAGTACACATATTTCAAAGTATGCAGTGACGCATCTTAAGAATCAGAACTCTGAAGAAGGGTCAGAAATAGAGGAAACGCATGAGGAAAAAACCCTTCAAGATAAGAGAATGGTTAAAAGGACACAGTGACCAGCTAAGGCTCTGAGGCTTCATTAAAAAAAAAAAAAAAAAAAAAAAAAAAAAAAAAAAAAAAAAAAAAAAAAAAAAAAAAAAAAAAAAAAAAAAAAAAAAAAAAAAAAAAAAAAAAAAAAAAAAAAAAAAAAAAAAAAAAAAAAAAAAAAAAAAAAAAAAAGTTGCTGCTTACCTTAACAAAAATGCATCCAGTAGAACTGAAGGACAGACAGCATGACAGAGTATATGAATAGAGTAGGTGATGCAGTGGAAGGACAGAAAGTGAAAGCACAGGTGTGTGTAAATGAGTCCTAGAAATTATGAAATGAAAAATAAAGACAGGCAATGAAAAGTTGATACAAGACACCATTCCATAAAAGTGGAAGGGTTTCTAAGGAATAAAGAGTATTGACCATTGGTAAACACTAACAAAGCACTTTCACAAAAAGTCTGACATACTAAATAGAGGAACGATGCTTATTTGAGCTATAGATATTGGGAAAAATGAAACTTTGATAAATAATTTCCAATTACATTCTAATTTAATGAAGGGCAAGAATCAAAGATGGGGTGAAAAACTACATTCTTCACAAAGCTATAAAAACCAACCTTAAAATTTATAAGAACCAGAAAAGACCAAGATCTCTAAAGCAATTCTGAGGCCAAAGCTTGGGAAATCACAATCTCAGACAACAAAAAACACTACAAAGCAACACTGATTAAATCTAAGTAGTACTGGTATAAGACGAGACAGGAGGACCAGTGGACCAAACTTGAGGACATGATATTGAAACAACCCAAACACCCTTGGGCAACTGATCATTGACAAAGTGACCAAAACAATCCACAGGAGAAAAGACAGCATCTTCAACAAATGGTGCTGGGAAACCTAGACTTATACACTAAATACCAACAGACAACCCACAGAGTGAGAAAAGATATTCACCAGTAACACTTCAGACAAAGGATTAATATCTAGAATATACAAGGAACTGAAAAACATAAAACCACCTAACATAAATGATCCCATCAAGACGTGGGCAGGAACTTCACACACACACACCAAAAAAAAAAAAAAAAAGTGTTCTTCATCACTGGCCATCAGAGAAATGAAAATAAAAACAATGTTGAGGTTTCACCTTACTCCAGTGAGAAAGGCCTACATTAACAACTCCAAAAACAAGAATTGTTGGCAAGGATGCAGGAAAAAAAAAAAAAATGGAACTCTACTCAACCGCTGGTGGGAATGCAATCTGGTATAACCTTTATGGAAAGGAGTCTGGAGGTTCCTTAGAAAGCTGAGAATGAAAATTCCATTTGATTTAGCTATTGCCCTAATGGGCATACCCCCCCTCCCCCAAATATTAAGTAAACACACCAAAAATATACATGCATATCCATGTTTATAGCAGAACAATTCATAGTAGCAAATTTTCGGAAACAATCCATCTGATATGAAGCATTTGAACAAAAAAGGGGCCACTTGGAGTCAGTTCTCAGGGGAATGGGCCAAGCACAAAAGAGTGACTATAGATGGGTATCCCACTTATGAAAGGTACAAAAATAATAACTTAAAAAGGCCCAAACATTATTGGCTGGGTAGAAAGAGAAGCAAAGGTCAGAAAGGAAAGGAGTGAACACCGCTGAAAAAGGGGCAGACACAAATGATCAGTAATTCACCAAACCCCACAGTTCTAATGTATTACAGAGTTTGTAATTAATGTATTTACAAAAAAAATAAAATTTTTTGTTATGTGAACTTTTTATACCAAAATTTAAAAAAAGAAATAGAGGGTAAGTTGAAAATACTAAGATTTTTATACACAGTTATGTATGCCATGTGAACAAATGGTAGCATTTTTAAAACACTGAATATTTCTTTAAGTTAATTAATGTAATTACAGTCAAATGTGAAAATCTAAAAAAAAATAAAAATAAAGTTAATAACTTAAAAAAAAAGATGAGGATAAATATACCCTTATTTATAATGGTGATTAGTTTATCTCTGACAGATGTTGGTAAATTTGTTGCAATGATAGGAAGAAATGGAAAAATGGTACTAGAGGAGTCTGGTGAGACTGAAAAAGCTGTGCAAGAAGCCCATAGGAAATGCACAACATGTCTGTTAGGCACAGGAAATACTAACCTAAGTTTGGAAAGCAGGGCCTGCAATATTAAGTGTATAAATTGAGAAGACAAATGTTTGTGCTCCAGTAGACTTAAAATGTCCATATGTTAGAAAGAAAAAAAGAGAGAAATAACTTGAGGATAACATCAAGAGGATTAAAATGATTCATTACAAGAAGCAGGATAGTGAAACGGAAATGGAACTGTTGAGGGAGACAAGAGTTTACAAGAAAACAAACATATTTGGATTGAATTATATGATATTACAGCCACTAAAGAAAATCTGATACAACAACAGTTGAGAATAAAGACTACGCCATATGATAGATCTTCAACTGATATTAACGATACATAAAATATGGCAAAATACTTTATTTTTATAATTTTTATGATTTGTCTTATAATTTGGTGCGTGTACACAATTATGCTTTAATAAAACTTTCAATCTTTAAAAGATTAAATAAAACGTCATTTAGAATTTACATATGAGTAATGACAAATGTATTTCTAGTGACAATTAAGGGAACTCTAAAAGTGAGTATCTCTGAGGCTAAAGGACTCATATTTTAGTCTAGGAAGAAATAGAGTTGGATAATATTGAGGTTATTATCTATGGAGTGAAATTTCAAAATGTGCTGATCGTGTGTTGAAGGAACAAAAGAGGAACCTGGGAGGGTAATCAAAGGGCAGCACCACCAGAGGGAGCCACAGGGCGGCAGAAGGGCAGGCATCACAGCCAGTCACCAAATCCACTCAACTTGGCTCATAGAGCGATATATGTTACTTCCTAGTGAATATTTTGGAAGTCACTGTGGCAGTGGGTATTGACTAGGGCGCCCCTGAAAACCCACACTGAACACAGTGGGTGACAGAAAAATTAAAACCTTGAATCAAATTCCTAATCTGATTAATCATTTTAAATCTGGGCCCCCTTGACAACAACATGAGCAAGATGACTGGAAAGAGCCAGAATGTTCTCAGGGTCCCAGACATTGCAAAGCTATGGCAACAAAACCACTTCAAGAAAGGAAGGAAGAATCCAAGACAATATCTTGATGGTGTTTAGGCCATTGCCCTTTGAAGCTTTACAAATCACTATTGCACTGTGTTTAATGCTGTTGATTCGTATTTTTGAACAAATTCAATACATATGTTTGATAAATTATGCATATAGAGCAAGTGACTCAAGGCCAGTATATAATTTAGAAAATACATTTATGAAGTCTATACATCATTTAATAAGTAAAAATTATACTCATTCATATATATTTTACTTTTCCCAATTGTCTTTTCTATAAGTAAATACATTTCACTTGAGGAATTGGAACATACACATCTTTCATCTTAATCATTTTGGCTTCCCTTCCCTTTGTCACCCTCTTATTTCTCCCAAATCTCCCTTCCCTCTCCATAAGATCTATCTTCCAATTTTCACTCATACTCTTCTATTTGCCCTTTTTTTGCACTTTGATCTCCTCATATTAGAAAAAAAACATGTGTTATTTTATCTCTATCTGATTCAGTTTGCTAAGCATGTATCAAGGTACACCCACCCTTTTCTCAACAAATGATGCAATTTATCTTTTTTATGGAAAAAAGTTGTGTTCTATTGTATATAGATGATGCTTTATAAATTTATTTATTGGCATATGTATATGTGTGTATGTGTGACATGTGTGTATGCTGATTCCAAGTTTGAACTATTATTATGAGTTGTGTTGCTATGAACATGGGTATGCATGTACTATTTCTGCATGACATTTTTCAGCCTCTTAGAAAGATAGTGAGAAAAGGTATAGCTCGGTCATATGGGAAGTCTACTCTTAGGCTTTGAAAAAAAGATCATATTACTTTCCATACTGGGTGTAGCTGTTTACAGTCCCATTTAGCATGCAGAAGAATTATTGTTTCTCCACAATCTTGCCGGTTTATGAAGTTATTTAACTTCTTATAAAATCCACTTTAATGGATTAAGATGGAAGCTCAATGTTGTTTGAATTTGCTTTTCTCAAATAGCTAAAGATACCAAGCAGATTTTCACATTCATTAATCTTTGTACCGGAACTATCTATGTATGTTAACTGCTCGTTTTATTAGATCTTTTTGAAGGGAATCTACTTTTTCTTACAGTTCTTTGTAGATTCTAGACAACAATTCTGTGTCCAAGGAGTACGTGGAGATTTTTCCCCATTCAGTTAGTTCTATCTTTTTTCTTTTGATTGTTTCTTTTTGATTGTTTCCTTTGCTATACAGCTTTTTAATATGATAAAATCCCAATTGTTGATTCTTCATATTATTTCATGTGTAATGGGTGTATTGTTATGAAAGTGCTAGCCTATACCTATGTCTTGACTTAGGGTTTCATCTAACTTATCTTCAAGAGGATCAGTGTTTCTTTTTAAGGTGTTGGATCGATTTGATTTTTGCACATGGGTAAAAGACATTGGTTAAGCTTCATCTTCAAGTAGATAGCAAGCACCATTTGTTAAAAGGCTATCTTTTCTCCAGCATAAGTTTTGGCCCCTTTATTAAAGTATCTGGGTCATCTCCAGTTCTGTTTCATTGATCTACGTGTGTGTGTGTGTGTGTGTGTGTGTGTGTGTGTGTGTGTGTGTGTGTGTACAACACTGTTGCGATGTAATATAACCTGATGTCCAGGATTGAAATACCTCCCTTTTGTTTTTGTTGGCCCTTACGATTGCTTTGGCTATTATTCTGGAGCTCTTCTGGCTCCTTTTAAAGTTTTAAACTATTTTATTCTGTATCTGTGAAAAATCCCATTAGTATTTTGGTTGAAATTGCACTGAATGTAAGTTATAGCAGTGTGGTCTTTTTTGTAGGATTGATTCTACCTATCCAAGAAATAAATATCATTCCATTTTCTAGTGTCTTCCTCAATTTCTTTTTCAGTTTACTACAGTTGTCATTGTACAAGTCTTCCCTTTCTTTGTCAGGTTGTTTCCTAGGAATTCATGTTTTCTGAAGCTACAGTGAATGAGGTATTTTTATTTTTTCTCTGTGTTTTCAGTGCTGTGGTACAAAAATCTTACTAATTTTTATTGATTTTTTTTAACCTTCAATTTGGCTGAATTTGTTTATTAGCTTTTCAACTTGGTAGAGTTTTCTGGTAATCTAGTGAAAGTACATGTCATCTGCAAATAAGGATAGTTTGCCTTCTTCCTTTCCTATATGCATTCTTTTGTTTTCATTCTCTTGGTTTGCTTACATCGCTTTGGCTCTAATTTCAAGTACTGTATTGAACAGGAGTGATGAGAGTGTACATCCTTGACTTTTTTTCTTATTTGTGGGTAATGATTTACAGGTTTTCCATTGCAGATGATATTGGAAGTAGAAATCAGCGTGAGGTAATGTCCTTTTGCGCCTATCCCTAACAGTTTTTGTTTTGTTTTGTTTAATCATGAATGGATGGTTGATTATGTCCAAGGCTTTCTCTGGATTTATTGAGATAAGCATGTGAGTTTTGTCCTTGCTTTTGTCTATGTGGTGCATCACATTAATTGATTTACACATGTTGAACAATCCTTGCATCCCTGGGATGAAACCAACTTGATAAGGATGTATGATCTTTTCAGTAATTTGTTGCATTCTGTTTGCTAATATCTTGCTAAACTTCCTTTCACCTATATTCATTAAGGAAATTGGCCTATTTTGTTGTTGTTGTTGTTGTTGTTGTTGTTGTTGTTGTTGTTGTTGTTGTTCTGTCCTTATCTGCTTTCAGTATCAAGGCAACGCTAGTTTTCAAATGAGTTTGGCAATACTCCTCTTTCAATTTCATGAAAAAGTCTGAAAAGTATGAGAGTTAGCTTTTCCATGAAGTTCTGTTAAAATTTTGTGTTAATCTGTTAGGTCTTGTCCTTATTTTTATTGGTAGAGCCCTTACTACCCCCTAAATTTCATTCTTGATTATTGGTCTTTTTATAGTTTTTATACCCTCTCTGTTCATTTTTGGGATCTAAAAAGTGTCTAGGAGTTTATCCATTTCTTCAAAGTGCTTGAATATGTCGGAATGAAAGTTTCCAAATAAATTTCTTATAATCTTCTAGATTAAAGCAATGTTTATTGTGTTTTGAACTTTTTCATTTCTAAGTGCATTGATGTAGGTGTTTATCGTTGTTTCCTAAATTACATGATTTTTCTTTCCTATGTACACTTTCAGAAAATTAGCTGTTTGATCATTGATCTTCTATATCTTTTAATTGTCTATTTTATTAATTTCTCCCCCAATCTTTACAATTTCTTTCATTCTAATCATTTTGGATTTGTATTGTGCTTGTTTCTCCATAATATTGAGGTACATCATTACATTACTAATTTTGGATTGTTATTTTTAAACATGTGCTTCCATAGTTATAAATATCCCTCATTGTACTGCTTTCATTATTTTCCATAGATTTTGGTACAATGTGCTTCCACTGGAGTTTGACTCAAAGAAGCATCTGATTTCTTCCCTCCTTTCTTCTGTGATCCATTGGTCTTTCAATCATGCATTATCCAACATTCATGTATTTGTACTATTTTAATTTCTTTTACAGCTGATTTCAACTTTTACTTCACTCTAATATTACAGTACAAAGGGGATTATTTCAATTATTTTGTATTTATTTAAGCAAGTCAGACAGCCAAGAATGTTTGATTATATTGGAAGAAGTCCCATAGGGCGCTGAGAGTAAGGCATATTCAATTAATGATGAATGGTACACTATGTAGATAGTTATAGATCCATCTGCTTCCTTGTGTGGGCTAGTCATATTTATTTTTGATTGCCTGGTTCACATGTCTATTTGTGAGAGTTGGGTACTAGTGTGACTTGCTATCATTGTATTTGGGTCTATTTGTCCTTTCACGCCCAGTCACTGTTATAGGAAATTAGATGTGCCACCAACAGTTGCATATGTTTATGAATTTGTCCTAACTTATTGTACTCTTTGCCAATATGTACTGCCCATCTTTGGTCTTCTGATAATTTTGAAATGAAATCTGCTGTAGCTGAGAACAGTATAGATATTTCTGCTTATTTTCAGGCCCCAGGTGTGTGGAATATTAATTTTCATGATTCTGTTTTCCATATATGATTTTCTCTGTGGCTAAAGTGGTCTCTTGTGGGCAAAAATGGTTGGTTTTGCTGTCGGAAATCATCTGCCAGTCTGTGTCTTCTGACTGGCTACTTAATATCATTGAGAATTATTATTATTAGAAGGTATTTCTTGAATCTTCTCATAGTTCTTATTTCAGTGTTACTTTTTTTTCTTTTTCTTACAGCTCCCCCTTAGATATTTCCTTTCTTTTTTTTTTTAAGTGCTGCTATTCTCTAAGCCTCTAAGATTCCCTAAAGTATTTTCTGCAAAGTTGGTCTAGTGTTTAATAATTTCTTTAAAATTGCTTTGTCATGGAAAATTTTACTTGTCTTTCAATTTTGATTAGCTCCCTTTTATTTTTTTTGGCTCATTTTTGTTATTGGTCTTGTATTGAGCAACTCACCTTTGTAGAACAAAAGCACAGCTTTTAAAATAGCAAATAGATTTAGAACTTCAGGCTATTAAAAAATGTTATGGCCCATAGAAGTATTGAAAATTCATGACTATCAAATTATTTAATTATTAAAATATGCATGCTCTATATAGTTTACATTTATACTTGTATTTATTCAAAATAAGAAAGCCTTTTATAAACTGATTTTTCTGTACAAAAATATAATTATGGTAAATATTAAAATATGTTTAAATTTATAGACTAATCTTTCTGACTTGGTTTTTGGAATTCTGAAATTTCTCAAAAACTTTTTTTTTCAATTTTAGTATTTAGCTGTGTGATCTTTTCCTCTTAAAATTTAAACAAGAAAAAGTAATGCAAAAAATATAATCTCCATGAAATATGTAGATAAGATAAACTTACCTTTTTGTCTTACATTATTTTATCCCCATTTTTATTAGTATATATTTGTACTACAAAATGGTTACATCACTAAGCTTGGGTATTTTGAGCATATATATATATATATATATATATATATATATATATATATATAGTGTGTGTGTGTGTGTGTGTGTGTGTGTGTGTGTGTGTGTGTGTGTTTGCATCAACTTTAAAATCCTCCTCCTCTTTTGGGCCCTTCCACTCCCTACCCGTTCTTCTGTGATTCCCACTATTACATCCATTTGTTTCTATAAAATGCGTGTATTGTTGGCCACTTATACTAGAGAAACCATGCAATATTTAACCTGAGTTTGACTCACTTCACTAACATGATTGTCTCAAATTGTGTCCATTTCTCTAAAAAAGCCTCTTTATCTTTATGGAAAAAATAGTACTCCATTATGTGTATGTATAATGTTTTGTATCCGTTCATCTATTGATAGATATTTCAACATCTGAATGGAAAGACATCTCCTGTTCATGGACAGGTAGACTCAATATAGTCAAAATGGCTTTAGTGACAAAACTTGATTTACAGTTTCAATGCAATTCCTACCAAAATACCAACAACTCTTTTCACAGAACTTGAAAAATCAATCCTACATTCATATGGGCCCCCCAAAAATCAGAATAGCCAAAGCCATATTAAGTACACAAGCAGATAGCACTACTACACAGACATCATGTTATATTATGAAACAACAATGATAAACCTATACGGTACTAGCATAAAAACAGAGAAGAGAAAGGGATAACCTCAAATAACCTCAGCTACCTGATTTTTTTTTTTTCCACGAAAGGGCCAAAACATACACTGGAAGGTAAATGTAATTATAAATAATATATGTGTTTAACTATGAATGCAGATCTAACAGGCACCATAAGGCACCCTAATGACTTTCATCTAGTTCTTAAAGAGTCTGAATTTCCACTATTGAAGTCATTTGTTAAGGCTCACCCTCCAGAAGACAGTCTGGAAACCAAGAAGAAAAGAAATTCATATGAAACCATGAATTTTTCTTCTGAAGGTGAGAGAGTTGGCCATTGCTAGTACATGGAAAGTGATGCCAAGAAATCGCTTTGTAATTTAACAAAATTGGAAAAATAATTAATTTTAATAAATCAATTTTTATATCACTGAAAATAAAATTCAGGGTCAAATCACTTTCACTCCAGATCTATCAAATTTATAATTTTACTTCAGCCTAGATAGTCTCCATGATATTCTAATTTTGCAGCTTTTAAAGACAAGAGAAAGACACTATCTTTTTATACATCACTGAACCAACTACTCAAATGAGTTAGGACAAAAGTTAATGTCTTTGCTCAGATATTAATTTTCATAAAGTATGAGAGAAAAGACATATGAAGTATTATACTGCATGTCTTTTGAAAATGATAACTTTCAAGTTCTTAAATAACAAAGCTCTCTGTGATGTACAGATAATGCTATGGATTACTTGGTTTTTTTTTTTTTTCTTATAGTAAGAGTGTTCATTTGGTGACACTCTTGCTAAAAGAACAGGAAAACATACAATGTAGAAGAGCTACAGCCTCAGGATTAAAAAAAAAAAAAAACCTTTGTGTGCCTTTCTATAATTCATGTTAGGCTTCTTTTTTCTTGCATTCCTACTTTTTTTTAATTATTGGGACCAGCCTGGGCTATAGAAAAAGACCCTGTCTTAATAAAAAAGCAAACAAACAAGCTGTGGAGGGGTAGAGATGGATAC
>PVKB01008954.1:0-11693 GCA_004027205.1 Ctenodactylus gundi | reverse complement strand
GTCGGATGAGACAAGGGCTGAGTGGTTCAGCCACAGTCACGTCTCATCTCTGGTAGTAGAAGCCTGGGCTGTGGAGAAGACACCCAAGCACACAGTGAGTTAAAGGGAATTGAAATCAAATAGGCTTCAAAAGGACCAAATGATACCAAAACTACGGTTATTAACTTACTGTTGAGAAACACTTTATCAACACCCACGGCACATTAGAGTTCCTAAATGTGAAAATAAGGGTCTGTTAGCGCTCAGAGCCAAAGGCACTGCCTGTAACTCCCAGTCCCCGAGGAGTGAGGGAGGTAGGCCCAGGGCGTCAGTTAGCCCTCTGCAGTTGCCACAACAGAACTGTTGGCAGGCAGGTCACGGAATGTCAAGAGCCCCCGCGTTCCACCTGCCCGGGCCAAGCTGATGCACCAGGCTGTCAGGGCCCTTCTTAAAGTCCCCCCTCACGACCTCCTCCCAGTCACCCACCGCTCTCCTGGGCTGATGCTACCAAGCTTCTTCCCCCAAAATAAAAGCAAGTATATTTGGTATTATTCATGGTTTTCTACGTGAGTATTTGTAAGTAGAAACTGTTTCCCAACTTATTATCTGCACTCCGAGTTATCCTCACATCTCTCCTCATCTCTAATAGATCTTAGGAATTGTACTCAAGAAAATGTTCCAAAACAATAGCGGAGCAAAAATGCTAAGATTTGATGATTTTTCAAAATAATCACCCATTCTCCTAAATTTACTGTAATAGAGCGAATAAAAAGAAGTATGTAACACCAATGGTATGAAACATTAACACGTTAAACAGCTTACGTCCAGTACCAATATTGTTCCTGCTGCACTCCGTGTCTGAGTTGGCCTCAATTCTCTCCCTGGGACAACTGCTGGCCTTTCATTGTACCTAAGTGAAGTCTACCACCACTTAACCTCTTGTCACAGGCCCACTTGATTGGTTTTATTTTTTAATGTCACCAAACACTTAAGTCATAATTGTTACCTATGGATTTCATTCTCAGCTTCCACCAAGAATATCTTTCAAGCTGGCAATGTAATTAAAATCATTTCTGCCTAAAGCCCTGAGTATATACAAGACTCTTTACAGACTTGTAAATACGACCACACTTTTGTGTCTTCGTTTTTCTGATACCCTGGACAACCCAGGCCCCATCCAAGTTCCCGGTCATCATTACTTAATAGATTTGTACTGTGGGTTTAGATCTGGAGTGTCCCCCAAAAGCCTCATGAATTTTAATGTTATGGATTGTCTATGGAACCACATGCTGTTGGTGGATTAGGACCTAGTCTGGAGGGGTGGATTACAGTTAAGTTAGGATTAAAGGCATGTGAGTTAGGATTAACAGTGTGTAGTGGTCACTCTTTCCACACCTGGATGCAGGAGGGACTGATCACTGGGCGGAGACCTGGAAGGATACACAAGCTGCTTCCTGCCTTCCTTGGAGGACTGGGACTAGGATTAGTCTCAACTAGTCTAAACTGCCTTCCTGTCTGTGATGTCATGAGAAGCTGCCTCCACCTCTGCCTCTGCCATGTACTTCCATTGCTGCCGGCCGACCCTGAATGGACTGTGACCTTCTGAAACTGTGAGCTAAAATAAACCCTTCCTCCCCTAAATTTGTGCGTGTGAGGTATTGAGTCACAGCAACGGAAAAGTAACTGAGACAATTTGTATGAGGACAGAGTGTTCATGCGCCCTGGGCGTGAGAACGGAGGAAGCTGCAGCTTGAGGTGAGCTGCACCTCAAGCCATCTCCTTAATATCCCAGCTGCTACCCTCACAGGGACTGGCACACCGAGTGCTCCCGGAACTCACTCTTCAGGTCAGCTGTTCAGCTCGTCTGACTGGGAGGCACAGCAGAACGATCGGGGACCACAAGCACATGTGTCCACGTGACGAAGGAAGGCTGCATCACTGTTCTCTAAACCAAGGCTCCTCCACCCACGTCATCTTCCCATCGCATCTGCGACACAGTTCTGCTCTTGAGATATAACTGTGACTTTTAAAGGAATTCCTGATGATCACAACTGTCTCCGTGACCCAGGCAAATACGGTATCATTAACACAGTGCGCAGTGAAGGCTGATCGGAAGCCATACGGATACAGCCGAGTGGGCCCGAACTTGAGCTGCTTACCTTTTCCTAAGAGTCATGGTGTTCATGACAGCCACCTCATTGCCGGCGGCAAAGTCCCTTTCCACTGTCATCTGCTCAGGTATGGAGTCTCTGTCTTTCCCACTGCTACCTACTGTATTAGGATGTGGAATGTCCTCAGAAGCCTCATATATTTGGAAGGTGACTGGATCTGGACGTGAAGCGATCGAGCAGACTAATCCACTGATGATTCCTCAAGCTGTTGTCAGGTACGGCTGGGTTGGAGGCATGGATCACAGGGTGTATGAGCTGGGAGCGTCTATCCCTGGCTTGCGGGGCCATTGGCTCAGCTCAGCTTCCTGTCCCAAGGCACTGAACAGCATTCCTACCCCTGCACACCCCTAGGCCTTCTGCTTCGCACGTGCTCCAAGCCCGATGACCATGAACCCGTGACACCTGCAGTCTGCAGGCTACACTGACCCTTTCCTCCCTTAAGTGAGGGGAGGGCTCAGTTATTGTATCCCATCGGGGAGAAAGTGACTACAAGATCACATAACTTGGAATCTATTTTCTCTCTCAATCCAAATGTCATAGCCATTCTTCCAGCGGGATAAATGCATTCAAGAAGGCATGCTTAGGTGAGAACAGGAACACGAGTGGTTCTCTTTACTTGGTATACAGGACTTCCATGAGGGTCATCTGTTTGTTCCACAACTCACGGGATGCTGATCACAACAGCAAATGTTCTCTCACTATATAACAGTGAATCTCATACATGTATTGTATTCTTATTGCATTAATTTCTGAGAATTTTCACCTTGCTGGAAAGTCACTGCTCAACCACACCTTATTCAGGTTTTCCATCCATGTTTGTGCATGTAACTTCATGTTGTTACTACGTCACTGTGATCTGTGAACGGAAACAGCAGGGAGAGGCCAGAGTATGTATGAGTAAACCTCCAACTGTGGAACATGTTCTGGAAGAGATTCTCCTAACTCATTTTCTTCCAAATCTTCTGGAGAGAGAAAGCCCAGACCACCTCACCATCATTGCCATTTTCCCTTTCACCAGGCTATGCTGAAGGTGTTTACTACAGATGCTTTCTCCTCCCGAGAGAACTCGACGGAGTTGAACACACATTCCGTGTGAGTCACTTTCTTTTCACTGGGACACAACCAATGCCAAAAACATAGAAAGGACAGGTTTATCTTAGTTCAAATTCCAAGAGATTCCCTCTATCCGGGACAGATTCCAAGGATGGGGGTCGTGGTGAAATGGGGGGGCGGGGGAGAGCAACGCTGGCCAGACGTGGTGCGTGCAAGGCAGACAGAAAGATTGTGCAATGGGGCAAGGAAGCACGTGTAGCACCTAAGATCATGCTGCCACGATACACCCATGCAGAAGCACGCTTCACTGCTGCTGGACATCTCCTGCCATAATGATGCCGAACGCTTAGGATTAACAACCACAGACTGCAAACCTCTCATCCTCGTTTCCATATGTCCTGTGAAAAATGCTGTTTCTCCCAGAATGCCACAAAAGGTCCCCTTTAGAGGAAGCATCCACGCCTTATGTAATTTCATAATGTGAGCTCTGACAAATGTCGACTCTTCCCAGGTTTAGGCCTGCTCAGCTACCACGCATGTATGGGCAGACGTTTCGGGCATGTCCACTCACGGCCTGTCCTGCCCTGAGAACCTCGTCTGTGGGGACGATCACATTTCATTGTAACTCTTTACGTTCTCCGTCCCCTGCTCTTGGTTTCCTCAGAGAAATCTTACTGACATCCGAACAAGCAAGATCTGTACCCATGATCAAATAGTCAATTATTAACAAATATATGACAGAAATCAACTGCGAAACTTCCTCAAATGAAAGCAAAGTACTATGATTCTCACAGACTTATTTTGTCATTTGGGGGAGGTATGAGGTCACAACACAAAGTGCAAGTGGGTCATGAACTCATTATGTAGCCCACACATGCCTGGAACATATGCCAATTCTCCTGCCTCAGCCTCTAAGTGTTGGGATGACACGTGAGGGCCACCACGCTCTGCTATTATTTGGTGCTGGGGAACCAAGCACCTTATACTTCCCAGGCAAGTCCTCCCAAGGGTGAGCCAGGACTCTATCCCCGAGTCTCACTGCCTGCGCAGCTCGAGTCCCCGTAACAAGTGAGTTGTGGAACTGGAGGTCTGCGCCGTGTCTAAGCTGCTCAACCCCTCTAGAAGTTCATACTCACGTATGCAGCATGTACTAGGAGAATAGTTCCACATTTTAGGATCCAGGATCACAGTGTGAGCCTCATGGTCGTATCTCTCTCTCCTGATGTTGGTCCTTCCATGCAGGTAACACATGCTCAGAGGTGACTCGGTGCAGCTCCCTGTGCATGTGGAAGATTCCATGGAGAGCATCTTTATCTGCCAGACCTCCAGGCTCAGCCCAGGCTGCTCCTCAAGGCTCAGATGATGGGATGCTAGCCTCGGCTTCCGTGGAGTTTCTGAATCGCACCTGGACTTACTGTTAGATCTCTGCTTTCCATTTACTGAACCACCACCTCATCCTATTTTGGTACCCTTATTCTCACTACTGCTAACTTTCTCTCTGCCATCTGTTCTTTCGGTTCTGGTTTCTTAACATGAGGACCTGCAAAGAAGAGACACACAGGAGAAGTCAAAGTCACATCTTAGCTGCAGTCCTCAGGGCACATCAGAGACACTTCGCAGTCCCTGAGGGACTCAGAGAACAGAAAGCAGGAAGGGCCCTCAGAGAGGTTTAATAAGACCCTGTCCAGAGGGATGAGGAAGCTGAGACTCAGAAAGCCTAAGAGTTTCCCACATACCCACAAATCCTGTTGACAGGACACACACCCCAGAGGTGTGGCTGTAAGCTTTCATCTGTAAAGCTGAGTGGCTAGGCCTCAGGAACTGACATGCTGAGGTCTGTGGCCTTCAGATCACACAGAGTTATTTGGAGGGTCAAAGATTATAAAGCACAAGGCCCCGCCGCCTACAATTGTTCCTCACATGTCTGTACTCCTCTTACCCATAATCCCTTGTCAGTCAGTATGTGATGCACGGAGACGAAGGATACAAGGCTGCCAAGCAGGACCTATCTCAAGCACAAGGAACATGGAAGTCTATTTCTGCGTGTGAAGCACCAGCTCTGACCCTAGGTGAGATTCCTGACAGTGGGGACTCTGTCTGTCTAGTTCACAGCAAATCGTGATGTTGCAGAAAAAGAATTCCACCAGTACTATCACGTGAATACATAACAGCCACTGAGAACTCACTTTAACCGAGCCGCATCTCCTCACTGCCTTTCCAAGAAAGGCTCTCCTATGTCAACATAAAATCAACAACCTCACAGCCTTTGTAAACGTGACTGTGGTGGTTTAGATCTGGAGTGTCCCCGAAAAGCCTCATGTTCCTGTGGATACTGTATAGGGTTGGGAGGTGGGGCCTGGCTGGAAGGGGCTGAAACTTAGGACTTGACCTGGAAGGGCTTAAGTAGGTCCCGCCCTCCTTCCCAGTCTCTCTGTACCACCATGCTGTGAGGATCTCTGCAGCTGGAGCTCTGGCTCTGGCCCTGCCCTGCTCTACCCCTGCCATGTGCTTCCATCATTTTCCAGCCGCCCACCTGTGAATGGACCGTGACCTGCTGAAACTGTGAGCTCCAATCAATCTTTCCTAAGTAGTGAGTGTCGTTTATTGAGTCACAGCAACAAAATCAACTGAGACAATGATTTAGTAAACAGCCCTTGCACACTCACGGCCTCTGGCCAACAACCTGACTACCTTATTTTGGCTAGTGCATAACCTACTCGTGTATTAAACAGCAGGATTCACCACAGACTGCCAGATGACTCAATGAAACAATACGCAGCAGGCAGAGTACACAGGCCACTCAGGGCACAGAAAAGCAGGCGTATCCATCAGCCCCTGGGGTGGTGTTGGGGATAAATCCACCAATAAGGCCCCAAATCCTGAGTGTCATCAATGTTACGGATTCTCACGTAGGGAAGAAGGTCCACTTTCATGTAAACAGCAGGACAGAGACTCTGCAAGGCCGATGGCAGCAGAACGACGCCACTGGAGCAACGCAAGTCTCCTGCCTACGGTGGCCTCTCTGTGGAAGCTGTTCCCTTTTCTGCCTAACGTTGTCCTCACACTGGGCCTTGTGGGTCAGCCCTCTGCTTTGCGGTCCTTCATCTGCTCTAACTGCGACAGCATCGCCTCCCTCTTTAGGAGACCCCGTCGTGAGGGCTCCTGTTCTTTTCTTCCATTCCTGCAGACGAGAGGCCAGAGACAGGCTGCTGAGTATCCACCGCATGTGGTTTTCTTCTAAACCTCCCGGGCAAGCTAAACAAAGGGGTACTGCTGAAAGTAAGGTTACCCAAGGAGTCAGATGACAGGGGATCCTGACGGCGTGAAGGAGCCCTCCAGAATGAGAGAACGTGACGTCACATCACAATGATTGGGGGAAGAGGCTGAGCCAACCCATCCCAAGAAGGAGGCTGCCATCAAGAGGAATGGGATTACAGGGAATAAAAATATGGTATAAAAATATAATTGTCACACATTAAATGTGGTTGGAACAAAAGTTTCCGTGAGCACACAGGCCTAGCACAGATCATAGAGGATCATTCCAGAGCTTGAACCTTTAGGAAGCACATGTTGTGGGCACCGGGCCTCGGGAACACACACCTACACAATCCAGCCTTCTAGCAGCTTGAGGAAGGAAGATTGCAAGTTCTAGTACAGTCTGGGCAACTCGGTGATTCAGGAAGACCTTGTCTCAAAATTAAAAGACAAAACTTGGCAAAGGATGTATGCGAGAATAAAGGCCTTGGTTTCAATTCCAGGAATGATTAAAAAAACCCAGGATGTACTCTGTTTGATTTGAGCACTGCTGTAAATCAGTGACTTTTTATCCTGAACTGTTTTTAAAGTGAACCAATACATTTTTTTTATCCGGCAACTGGTCCATCGGTGTAGGTCTGGGTAAGAAATGAAGAGAGGTGTTTTGCTCGGTGCCCAAAGTTCACTGATCAAGCCAAGCCTCTGTGCTTAGTGGACACTCTCAGGAGCCTCTTTCACACCTAATATACATGATTTTGATGAGATTTGGGGTTTTAATCTGTTAAACTGTACAAGACAAAGTCCCATTTGAACAGATTTTACAATCAGAAGAAGTGGGATTCTTCAAAGACGTGAATGTATTTGGTATATGGGTGAAATGTGAAACTCTGTGGATCACACGTTGGGCTGTGGCAGACCGAATTCTTAAAATGATCTCTAAATGCATCTTACCCAAGAAACCAAAACCTGTTCTGGTAATGACAGGTCACTCTTGATGGTCATACTTTCACAAGCAAGTTGTATACTGTACCCTCAGAAAAAATCATGATGCAGTTTTGCAACACATGGTACTACATAGCTGACAATATTAGTTTCACTGTAAAATACGTTTAAGTAATTTGGTTGAGTTTTGGAGATTTTAAAACAAGAAACTATCGACCTTCTCCTAAGCTTCCACTCTGTTTTTATATCGCTTTTCTCTAGCCTATCAACTCTTCTTCTTCCCATGTCTAATATTAAGGAGAGAAGAGTTGTGGTATAGAAATGATTACTGTGGTAGGTCCATAATTACTCTTGTCAGGTTAAATCACTGTTGCAAATTCCTCTCATGATGTTAATGCAGGCATGCAGATGGATATTATTTTTTACTGTGTGCCAAGAGATGGCCTGTCTTTGGGTTGCTGACATTAGTGTGATTTTTCCCCCTCAATTGAAGGTATAGGGAAGAGGCGGGAGGAAGGACCAGCAGTTGAAGCATTAGCCTAGTAAGTATAAAGCCCTGAGTTCGATTCCCCAGACCCACATGAAGCTGGATGTCGTGGCTCATGCCTGTAATCCCAGAAATCAGGAGGTTGAGTTAGGAAGATTGCCATAAATCTAAGGGTAGTCTGGGCTGCATAATGAGTTCAGGACCAGCCTGGGCTGTAGCACAAGACCAGTTCAGGATAGAAATAAAGAGAGAAAGAGAGAGAGAAAGAAAAAGAGAGAGAGAGACAAAGCAATAGAGAGAAAGAAAGAAGAAAGAGCAAGAAAGAAAGAAATGAAGAAAGAAAGGAAGAAAAGGTAAGTAGATAAAAATAAGGATTAGGAAAATAGTAGGTTAGACTTCTCAGAACATTCTCAAACATAAGTGAGCTGAACTGATCGGGCTGAGAACAGGGCTGTTCTTTGTGACTACAGGAACAACTTGTAGGAAGGTAGTCAAAGAATGAGCAAACCAAAAATAAAGCCCTGAGGTAACATTTAAAGATTTGAAAGTAGAAACCTTTAAACAAACGCCCAAAATACTGAATTAGCTTAAAGTAGATTTATTAGATACATAAATGTCTTAATTGATTAAAAATGTTTAGGGAGTTTAAAGAAGAAACAAACAAACTAAAAGAGATGACTTAACTAAACACAGCAGTGACAAAACACAAATGACCATTTTGGCAAAGAAACAGAATATTCAGAAGGAAAACAAACTGAAATTCAGGATCAGCAATATTCAACTGAGAGTATGAGAATCCAGCTCCCATATTGTGAGAACTCAGCATGGGACCCTGAATATAGGTGGAAGAATTAAGCCATGTGTTCAGTAAGGAACTCAAACCAAGACAACCAGGTAGCTATATAGAACAGTTGCTGGATGACTCAGAGAAATCAAACCTCAGAATAATGGGAATAAAGTAACATTAGCTACAACACCAGAGGTATCAAAAGTTTACTCAAAGAAATCACAGCAGAAAATGGACAAACTCCAAGGAAAGATATCAGTAGGGATGTGTAAGAGACACACAGCATACCACAAAAGAACTTGAGTAGAAAAGTGCTGCTCAATACAAGATCATAACTGAAATCCCTGATTTCAACACTAAATATTGTAAGATCCAAACAACAAGTAGTTTACAAAAGCAATCCTATCAGACTAAACTGTGGCTTCCTCCACACAAACCTTAAACACCAAGTTGAATCATTCATGCTTTAAAAGAAATCACATGTCAACTCAGGTTTTGATGTCCTGAAAAATTAGCCTTCAAAATTAAGAGATTTAAAGTAAGAATGTTACACGACAAAGAAAATCTAAGGAAACTAGGGATCACTAGACAAGAAGTACATAACTTTCTCAAGGCAATCTGAGACAGCGGTGGGAAGAATAACAGCCCCAAACCACCCAGAAAAAAGAAAACATCAAACAGAACAGTCTAAAAAAAGGAAAAAGAGGAATCAAAACTTCAAAGAGAAGGCGATGAGGGGACATGGAAGACATCTGACAGCCAGAATGTTCAGTGTTCACAGTGTGGATTGTCTAAGCAGAGGACACAGCCTGGCAGGTTGCATCATCTAAAACCCTACCTTTCCATACTAGCCCCCAAAACACACTTCAGCAGCAAAGAAAGACTTAAAGTAAGAGAATGGCAATAAAACTCCATGAAGTTACAGCCTGAAAGCAAGCAGGAATACCTATACTTTTCTCAAACACAGCAGATTTCAAGTCAAAACAGATCAAAAGAGACAAAAACAGCACGCTATACTCGCAAAGGGAACAACACAACAGACGTCCCACATGTGCGCATATAATTTGTATAGACGTATGTAAGTATGCAGTTATCACAAACATACGATTCGAAAGAATATTTGGGGGGAAGCGTGTATAAGCAGATACACAATGCTGGGGCACGCGGTTTCATAAAACGCACGCTAGTAGGCATGAAAAGGCAAGGAGCCCTGAACACAATCATGGCAGGTGACATCAGTACCCCAACTGTCACCAAGGAACAGGTCAAGCAGAAAAAAAGAAGCAAACAACAGCCCAACCACAGCATGGAAAACCCAAGAAAACCTGTACCTACAAAGTGTTCCACCCAACTTCAATAGAACAGAGCTTTTCCACAGCAGCGCACAGAACATTTTCCAAAAAAACTATATGCTAGGACACACAACATGCTTAAAAACATACAAAGGATTTGAAATTAGCCCCTGCATTCATTCAGATCACAGCAGAAACCACACAAACACACGGAGATCAAATAATACATCCTCACATGTGATGATCACAGAGAAGCCGGGAAGACATCAGAAGTTCCTACAGTCAAAGGAAAGGCTGGAACGTGAGAAAGCAGTCCACTCTCACCTCTCCCATGCGACACCGAACCAGGAGCCTTGGCCACCACAGCACATGACAGGTTGCATTTGTTCTCAGCTAAGGTTTCTGGAATTACATCACCGTATCAGGCTGCCCAGAAAACGCCTTCCTGACTGTCCATCTGTGTAACAGGATCATAAAGAATCGGTAGCAAAAGGAACTTGCCAGGTGTTACCCCAAGTTACCTGAAATCAGCAGCTCCTCATGACGTGGGGATGAAATAGCACCTGTCAGGTCCCTGTACACAGCTGGATGAAAAGGGTGGTAAGCAATCCGCTGGACAGGCAGGAGAAGCCCAAACCAGGATGCAGGGCCATCCTCTAGTCCTCAGGAACACAAGAAGAGTCCTAAGAGAATCTTGCATCAGGATCAAGTGTCTTCTGGCGGAGCTCCCACCTGGGCAGGGAAACCGGCTGGGGCAGGTGTCACCTTCAGGGAGAGGCCCTATCTGAATTCCCAGGCGTCTCCCCTAAACAAGGCTCCATTCATTCTCCAATGGCCTGCTAATTCTCAGGGACAGCGCCCAGCAGTTGCAGGGGTTTCCTGGGGATTCACCCCAGCCCAGATGTTGGCTTTGAACCCTCTGAAGCAGTCCAGCACAGGAAACCTTCCGTCTCCAGCAGGACGAGACAACTAGGGCCTTACAGAGTCAGTGGGAGAGAGAGACCAACCCAGACAAGCAAACCGGAAAACCTAACGGAGCGGAAACGTCGTCGGTCTAGGACAGACATTCATTTCTTACATAGACCAAGGTGAACCGAGGACCTTTGGCCCTTCCGTTAGGTAATGGCTCACGTACAGGAGGCAGGGCCGCAGTCGCATCGCCTGGAGAGCTGTGGACCGCCAACTCCCGGAGGCGGCCACGTCCCTGAGTAGCACGCACGGAAGGTGCAGCCCACGCGGGCTCCGTGATTAATTCCCCATCGGGAGTGCTGCCGCCTTCAGGACAGACACGGGCGCTCCGCGCGGCGCCCAGCTGGGTCGCGGCCCCGCGGCGTGTCTCCTGCGCGGGCCGCGGCGGCCCTCCCTCGGCTCGGGGGGACGCGGCCCCGACACGCACCCTCCTCGTCCCGAGGCGGGCAGAGGCCCTGCGCGCGGCACCAACCGCCGGCCGCGCGCGTCCTCCGCGCCGGCTCCGCCTCCCGCGCCGCGTGCCCACTCGCGGCCAGCCGGGTTCGGGCCCGCCGCGCTGCACGGCCGCAGCCCGCGCCGCTCCGGGACCCACGGCCGCGGCGCCCTGCGGCCGGAGCGCGCTCACCGCCTGCGCGGGACGGAGGCCACAGCGTCGCGGGGCGCAGGGGCCGGAACCCGGCTCCCCCAGCAGGGGCGCGACCGAGGCGACCCGCGACCGCGCTCCGGCCGCACTGCAGCGGCCGACCCGCCCACGCGGA
>PVKB01008953.1:0-11682 GCA_004027205.1 Ctenodactylus gundi | reverse complement strand
TTTCACCAGGCTCCTGTTCAGTTTTTATTGTGCCCTAGTTCACCAAAATACCTCATTCTGTCAGTGCATTCGTAAGGACACAAAGTGGAGTACAGATTTCCCAGGCTGGTACTGGACACGAGAGGAGCTGGTTTGTAGAGTACAGAGCTCCCAACTGGGTGGCGACACACTCTGCAAATGCACAGAAGCGACGGCTGCAGGACACAGTGAGCACAGTCAGTGCCAGGAGTCGCACACGTCAAAACGCTGATCCGGGGTGGTGCAGCCACGTGTAGTCCCAGATACTTGGTTGGGGGGAGGGGAGGGGAGACAGGAGGATGGCTTGAGCTCATCTCCCGGAAAACACAAAAGAGTGATTAAGATGCCAAATCTTGCAATCTACACTTTACTACAATAAAAAAAAAAAAAAGATTTTGAAAGTATACTTAATTCTAGCCTAATGGCACACATTATTTCCCCCCCTCTCTCCTTCTTTTTAAAAGGTATGTCCAAGGCAAAAAAAAAAAAAAAATGTTTTCTTCTCACTGTTGATAACCACTTCTTGCATCTTGCAAGGCTTCCTGCTTCCTCCTTCTAATCAGTGAAATATTAGAAGAAAAATTCCCCAATGTCTCTCGTGGCTTTTATTGCTTTCCTGCCACAAGTTTATAGGAACATTCTCTTCTCATTGAGCACAGGCCTCAGGAAAGCGTGCAGAAATGGCTAGACAAGTTTATTTCATGGATGCTGCTTTTTAATCAGATGGTCTCTTACGGGGTGCGTTCTCAAGGGAGATCGTCAGCCCTCGGGCTGTCACGTCATGCACTGGGGAGTCTTATCTTCCCCCTTTCAGAGGCAAACTGGCTAGTAGGTTTGCTACATATGTACAAGCCACATTTTTATCTAAAATTTTTATCATTCTCTTTTGTTTTTCTACCACAGACACTGACTTCCACACATCTAAGTTTATTTCAGGAGAAAACAATATAGCACCTAATCTGTTAACAATAATGCTTCAGTTACTGAATAACAAACTTATAGTCATTCAGAGATCACTAAATTCCAAGGGTCACATCTCCAAAGGAAAACCCTAAAATAGCCTTGCTTAAAAAAAAAAAAAAAAAACTCTCCCCCTGGGGCTGGAGGAATGGCTCAGCGGTTAAAAGTGCTTGCCTAACAAGCGCTGAGTACCCTAATTCGATTCCCCAGCACCACATAAGCTGGGCGTGGTTGCACACTCCTCTAATCCTAGCACTCTGGAGGCTGAGACAGAAGGATTGCTGTGAGTCCAACGCTCCGAAGTGAGTTCAGGACCAGCCTGGACCACAGAGTGAGACCCCGTCTCAAAAAACAAAAATCTCTCCCCTAAGCAAGACACAAAGCATTCTGGGAACTTGACTACCAGAAAGCAATTCCTCAGTCTCAGGCCTATTTCTTTCCCTTTACTTTTTTATTTTTTATTTTTATTTTTTATTTTTTTTGAGACAGGATCTTGCTCTGTAATCCAGGCTGGTCCCGAACTCAGTATGGAACCCAGGCTCACCTTGGACTCCGGTCAATCTTCCTGTCTCAGCCTCCCAAGAGCTGGGAATACAGGCATGCATCACCATGCCCAGCTTATGTTATGCTGGAGAATTGAACACGAGTACTCAGTGCTTGTTTTAGCACTTGCTAGGCAAGCACTTTAACCGCTGAGCCATTCCTCCAGCAACATCCCCCCCCCCCCACACACACACACCTTTTTTCTTTTCTTTTTATGGTACTAGGGCTTGAGCCCAGGTCCTTCATACTGAGCTACATCCTTAGCCCATGTTTTTTTATTTTTATTTTGAGTCAGTGTTTCACTAAGTCATTGCATTGCCTATGCTGGGCTACCACTTGCAACCTCTTGCCCAAGCTGGGCTGGAGCCTGCCTCAGCCTCTTGGAGTGCTGGAATTGCAGGCCTACACCACTGACCCAGCTCCTGACTCACTCTTGACTGTACCTCTTGCAAGGCCCTCCTTCTGAAGCTTACGGGCAGAGGGCTCCACTTGTTCCCTCAACTGGCAAGAGTGCTGGTAGAGAAACCAGTGGGGTGTTTTCCCTTAGGGCTGGGGAAGCACTTAGGAACCTGACTTGGGTTGCCAAGGATAAGGCCGAGAGAATGCGACTCATCCACACCCACCTGTGACTCCTGTGAAGAAATCTGGTAAAGATGGAGTCTCCAGGAGTTGTGTGTGGTGACAGGCTTGACTGACACCACTTTCTCATCTCCTAAGCCACTCTCACACCACAAAACTCATCCACAGAAACCTGAGTTCTCACCTGCAATACTGATAGTGAAAAAATGATGGAGTTGCCAGTAAGAAAAAATGAACCCTGTCATCCTGTACCCTGCTGAGATGATAGTTCCCATCTCTCCCACACCAGGCCAAGGTAGCTCCCATCTTTCCCACACTCAGCCGAGTAGATAGATCCCATCTTCCCATGCTCAGCCACGATACCTTCCATTTCTCCCATACCTAGCCTTCATGGTTTGGATCTGGAGTGTTCCCCCAACACCGCATGTACCTATGGATGCTGTGTACTTTTGGGAGGTGGGAGCTGACTGGAAAGGGTGGATGCTTAGAGGGGCAGGTGCTGGTTTTACCCTTCCCCCAGTCTTGGTGCCCAGTAGAGTAGGACAACCCTTGAGCAAGACCAGACCAACTACGGGCTCATCCATATCTAGAAAGAATCTGTCTCTGGAGCTCCAGCTCTGGCTCTGGCCTATGACCTTCTGAAACTGCAAGCTGAAATAAATCTTTTCTCCCTAAAGTTGTGGATGTTAGTAATTCTGTTCCAGCAACCAAAAAAGTAGCCAAAACTCAGAGAATAGGCAAGATTAGAAAAGTAGAATGAGAATTTGCTACAGATATTGGAGTGACTGAAATAATGTAAGAGGATTTAGCAAACAAATGGCAACTGTTAGGCAATAGTTTTTAATACTTAGAGGATAAATTCCTAATAATATTAAAAATTACAAAAGATAATCCACAGGAAACAGCTTAAAATTTCGAATTATCAAAGTGAAGGTGCAGATACTAATGAAAGGTCTATCAAATTCTTTCTCTGGAATAGTGGCAGATATCTTGGGGATATTTGAAGATAGACTATAGCAAATAATATTTGGAGATTATTATTAATATTCTTTGTTGTGACAAGTTGTAAGTATGACAAAATTTTTATTCTTAAATCTTTCATACTATATTTAGGGATAAAATATGATGTCTGCAACTTTATAAACCCACCTGCTCACCCCTCCTTCAAATATGAAATTATCTTTATAAAACTGCACTAATCAAAACACCATGGCATTGGTACAAGGACCGACAGAGTGTTTAACGGAGTAGACTGATTTCTGAGAAAGGCACAGAAGCAATTCAGGAATGGTGAGTCACTTTTCAACAGATAGTGCTGGTGAAACTGAATATCCACTGGCAAAACCACAAACCTATAACTCCCATCTCACATAACCAAACTTCATTCTATAAAAATTCTAAAAGAAAACATAAAGAGAAAAGTCCTCGACACTGTTTTATTAGGTCTAATGCTGAAGTCCATAGAACTCACTCCTACCTTGGCCTTCTTTAGAATTCATGCACTTAAATTTGCCTCTGGAACACCCTGTGGAGGGGTGGGTGGCTCCAAGTCTCAATAAACCACAGGTTCTAAGGTTCCCAGAAGAGGGTGACTGACATATTGTGCTTGTTGCTCCTCCAGGGTCAGACCCACAGTTCCTGTGCTCAGGAGCTCTAGGGTAGCATATAAGCTGTGGGATTATGTGGCTCACTTAGGTAAAAGAGAAATGCACAAGGAAGCTGGGCATGTGCAGGAGGGAGCCTTGGGAGCAAGGGGAAGCCTAGGGAACCCTAGGTGGGGCCTGGGGGAGCCTGGAGGAGCCTAGGGGAGTCAGGCGGGTTTGGGGAGCCTGGGGGAGTCTATAGGAGCCTGGGGGAACCTAGGGGAGCCTGGAGGAGCTTGAGGGAGCCTGAGGGAGGCTGAGAGAGCCTGGGGAGCCCTTTCACTGCGGATCCATAACGCTCTCATGCGCCCAGTCTGGCCAGCTGCTCTGGGAAACCAAAACTGGAGTGAAGTCACTCCCAAAGTGGTTAAGTGTACCGCCTCACCCAAGACTCAGAGAGCAGGGAGAGGGCAACAGCTGTCAGCCCTGGCAGATCTCCCATGCCAAGTATTGTGGGGGAAGACTTTCCTGCAAGAGGAGACAGGTGCATCACCTGGAAAAGAAGGAAAGAGCCCGTGGGGTCACCGTCCTCAGTGTCCTGTCCGGGGTCTCCCCACAGCTAGACGATGGATGCCCTCACAGGTGATCTGGTCTTGCTCATGGGTTGTCCTACTCTACGGGGCAGGGAAGCAAGGCCCTTGTGGTGTCCTCCAATAGCATAACAAGCACTGTCCTCTCCTCCAAAATCTTCATTTCACTGCAGGGTGAGGGTCTAGGTCAGCCTCCTTGCCCCTCTGGTCTCAGAGGCTTCCCCTCTCCGCTGTCTTTTGTGTAACGGCTCCATGCCACAAGAAACTCACCTCGCTCCCCTCTTCCCAAGGCATCTCCTCCATGTTTACACCAAGAGATGGGGAACCTTTTATTTTGGCAAAAAATTGTTTGTATATTCCTGACATGATTTGCAAGCCAAACAAAATTATCAATTTAAAAATTAAAAATGCTCTAATTGGTAAAATATTTAATGAACTCCCCCATCTGCGACTATGGCTTTGGCTGCTGGACCAGGCAGCCTTCCATTCCCCACCCACACAGTGAGAAGAGGAAGGGGCTGTTTTCTAGGTGTGTCTCTTTAAGGCTCTTAAAGAGGGTCACTGTGTTCGAGGCATTTGGGACTGTATCAAAGGACCCCCCATGCTGTGGAGCTTGCTCCCTGGAAAGGATTTGGTCTCCATTTGGAAGGCCAGGTGTCCAGGGTCAAGGGATGGGCAGTGGCAGGGTTGAGCTCTCCTGAGGCCTCTCTCTCCTTTGGCTGTCTGACGGCCGTCTCCCCCCTGCATCCTCCCCTGGCCATCCCTCTGGGTATCTAGGTCCAGATCACCTCCTGCCCTGCTGACCTGAGTCAGACAGAAGGCATGGGCTCCTCCCTCCAGCCTTCCTGGGGAGAGAAAGCCTGAGGGGCAGTAGGGCGTCATCCCCTTGAGGGTGGGTTTGCAGCGATGCAACGGCTGTGGGTGACTCTTGTTCATGCCCCGTAAGGGACCCCTCCTCCACCCTCCCATAAGTGACCCCTCACCAGGGCTCCTGCGAGTGACCTCATCAACTCACTGATTCATCACTCTGGGCTTGAGTGCACTTGTTTTCCTGGTCCACGGGCTGCGGCCTGTGTTGAGTGGATAGACTCTTGTTCACAGCTCCCCAGGAGAAGTTTCCTGACACCCAGGGCTTTTGTATGTGAACCTTGGGGCACGATTCAGCCCAGAATGTGAGGCATGCTTACAACGGAGCGGGGGAGGAAGGTGTGGCAGGAACAGAGGGTGGCATTCTCCCTGGATCCCGGTCACCCCTGGGAGCTGAGCTGGCCGTCGCCTGCTTGTGAACTCGGCTTTGTGCTGCCGGTGCTGTTCAGCACCATTCACGATGCCCAAGAACTCGGGTGCGAGCGCACGGGGACTTGACCCCAGATGGCGGCAAACCTAGGGCAGTTACCACGCCCTGAAGACCTGCAGAAAAAAACATGCCGGTGGGCTTGAGGTCCCGTTCAGTTTTTTCACTAGGGAAAGTAGCCACCTGTCCTGTCCCCAGCCACGGTTCTGCTTTGTGGAACAGCACGATTTTAAGGACACAAGCTTTGGGTCCGAATTGCAGCCCTGCTTCCACGGCCAGTGTGTGACCTTGGGAACGTTAGCCTCACCACGCTCCCGGTTTTCCTCAGTGGGTACCGCTGGGTACGGTGACAGTACAGGCATTGCTATGGTTTGGACCTGAAGGCTCCCCCAGGTGCCTCGTGTGTTTGGATGTAGTGGGGTAACCGTGCTGTTGGGAGGTGGGGCTTAGCTGAAAGGGGCAGATGCTCAGGGTTTGAGCCGGAGAGATTATGCCATGTGTTGAGACTGGGTTGGTGGGATGCCCAGGACGGAACTTTCAGGGATGTGTTGGTTACTTGTGGGCCAGGAGATTAGGGAGAGGGATCCGCCCTGGGCGTGGGAGGCCCAGCTGGCAGCTGGAACTAATAAAGGAATAATAAACATTGTTGCAGCTTCCTCCTGGGAAGGCTGTGGCCTCGCCTGGTTTTACAGACTTGGGCTTGGCTCCTGCTTTCCTGGGCTCCTGCATGGTGGCGTGGCTTTCTGTCTGCAATGGGCTGAGCAGCTCTCCCGCCTCCGCCTCGTGTTTCCACCATGGCAGCTTGCCCGTGAATGGACCGTGCGAGACCTTCTGAAACTGTGAGCTAACTAAATCTTTCCTCCCTTAAGTTGTGGACACTGGTGTTTTGCCACAGCCATGAATAAGTGACTAAGCCAGGGAGTCCTGAGAGCAGGGCCTGGCAACCAGCAAGGGTCTAGTACCTGTGAGCCATGATTTCTGAGGTGACCCCCCCAAAAAAATACAAAAAGTTACTCATTTTATTTTATTCTGTTGTTTTGTTTTTGTGGTACTAAAGACAGAACCCAGGGCCTTCACTGAGCTATATTCTCAGCCTTCTTTTTATTTTTAATTTCGAGACAAGATGTCACTGAGTAGCTAAGCTGCCCAGGTTGGGCTCAAACTTGCAATCCTCCTGCCTCAGGCTCCCAGAAAGCTGGGGTGACAGGTCTGGCTGGAATTGTTAGCTGTAAAATTTAGACTTACTGGATGACTAGAGGAGATCATTTCCTCTCCAAGTCGCTGTTATAAACAGAAACAAGAACTTCTCGAGTAGCCAAGGGCCAGATGTCTAAAGCCACCCCGTCTGAAATGAGCAGTCGCCGAGCCTGGGCCTGGAGTACGTGACATTTCCTACCGCCCCTGCAACCCACGGACTCCGGCTCATGTACGGCCCTAGCAACCGTGGAAGAAGGTCGTCAGAAGCAGGCGCACTGACAGCAGCAAGGAGTGGCAGCTGACAGCTTGTCAGCTGAGGAAAGAGAAAGAAAATTAGAAGAGCGAGCAAACAGTCCCGTGTGTCCCAGTGGCTGCTGAGGGCGTCCTTGCCTGCAGTGATTGATGCCCCTCAGGGTGACCTGGGGACCTGCAGGGCTGGCCACTCCATCCGCCGGCAGCCCATCTCCCCTCTCTTGTAGCTACATTTAATTGTTCACCAAGGCCTATCAATTCACTCCTAAACGAGTCCTGAGGTTCCGGTGCCTAACAAAAGGTGCATGTCTGGGATCTTTACACAGGGCCCCAGCATGCACTGCCGCCTTGTTATTATGTGTTGGCACGTACACAAGGGGCCAGCGCGTCCCGCCTTGAGCTTCCTCACCTGGGGAAGCAGAAGCCAGGGTAGGGTGGGAAGTGGATACATGCCAAGGGCTGCTGAGTGTCCCCCACACACCAAACATCTCACCCTCACCAGCTGGGGCCGGCGCGGGTGGCACACAGCGGTATCCCCAGCGCTCTGGGCGATGGGACTGGAGCGTCGTGAGCTTGAGCCCAGCGGGGGGAACTTAGCAAGACCTTACTGCAAAACGAAAAAATGACTAAAAGCTCTGGGGATGTAGGTCAGTGTGAAGGCCCCGTGTTTAATCCCCAGTAACACAAAAGGAAAAGAAAAGAAACAGCTGGTGCTTCTGACATGGGCTGTAAAAGCTGCTATAACAAACATTACAAGTTGCTATCTTAAGTTGTTTGGGAAAATAAGACCACATATATATGCATTCAGAGTGCACTGGAGAGCTCGTGAAGTCCTTCGCACAATCATTTGTGGGCCCAGCTCTCCCGCATGGTGCATGGTCTCCGGGGCGCACCGGGGTTGTGCCCTGGGAGGTCCTTCACTTGTCACCGTGAGTACAGAGAGCTCAGTTTTCTTCCCTCCTCCGTGACGGTATTTCTAGGCCATGCTGGGTTGACGGCACGTTCCTCTCAGCCTGGGCTTTGTTTCCTCACTCAGGTAAAAGCTCCCCAGCGGCTGGCTGTTCCTTCTCCCTCCCCGCCTCCAGCTTGCAAACCGTCTACACAACCCCGAGCTCTGAGGCAGGGCTGTGCGTCCAGACCCAGGCCTGGGCACCCGACCTGTGCGCTGGTTCGCAGGCAGGAACGTCCCCTGTGGGTCTCCCGCGTGGAGACGCTGGCTCCCCGGGTGACGGTGGGCACAATCGCATCCGGGGCCAGTGTTCCCCATTCACCTTATTCCTTGCTGAACTCCGGGACAGCCACCACCCCCAACGCAGCAAAGAACTTCACATCTGAGTCTCAAGAAAATCCTGATTATCCCCCTCTCCACCCCAGCTCCGAACGGAATGCAAATGTGCCCAGAGTCTTGGGCGCAGGCTTCCTAATAATCAACATCCTCCTGGTCATTAGGTTGATAAAGCGTTTTCCAATTATGAACCTTAAATGGAGCATTCTGCCAGCTCGAGAAGCGATTTGCCATTTAGCTGGGAACCCTTTCAGGCAGGATATTAGTGGATTCCATTTAGAGGCACACTTGTTCCAGCTGTTCTAGGGCCTCCCCTTACTAACAAGGACCAGGCACTAACAACCACTGCGGTCGCCCTGCTGCCCGCAAGCCGGCCCTGCCCCAGCATCCCCGCTGTGGTGCACCTGTGATTCGGTTTCTCGGAACCTCACTGATGTCAGGGCTCCCACGGCCATGCGACACTGTCCCGGCCAGGCCGCCCTCGCTCCGGGACATTTTCCCGGCAGCGCTGTGGGGCGCGTGTCCATATCGCGGAGTCACGTCACAGCACCTCTGCCTGCCGAAACAAAGTGGAGGAGGGCACCCGCTGCGGACGACCCGAGTCAAGCGTGCTCACACTCTGAGCGACAGCCTGGGGAGTCTAAGAGCACGTTGGTCGTGTTGGTGGTGTTTGGTTCTCTGCTTCTTTCTTTGTGTGCTAAGGGTTCCAAGCCAGGGACTTCCACGTGCTGGGCAAGCGCTCTACCACTGAGCCGCACTCCCGGCATCTCCCCTGTTTTTCTTTCAACCATTTGGACCCATTTTATATTTATGTAGGACGGAAATTGTCAAAAAATTAAATACAGCTTTTAGTCTAAGTTGGTCAAATAATTGAATAGACATAACTTCTGGCCCCTTCAAGCTTTTCACTTATGTAACCACTTTCTCCAGGTCTTCATGCATAATTTCTTTCAACCCTGGCCTCTTCTCGCTCTGTGTTTAATTTTCTCCTCTGATCCTTCTATAAACAATCCCGAAGGTGTAATGTAAGCAATGTTGTAGGTTATGCTCTCCCTCTCCTGTGGGAGACGGAACACACAAAGGAACTCTCTCCTCTTGTTCTTTGTTACAGAAATATTTTAAAATAATATTTAATTTTTTCTCATTAGATTCATTACCATTATTCAAGGGGAGAAATTGAAATTTCTGTAATTCTGCCTCTCCAAGATAATCACTGTTACCATAGTGGATAACCATCACTGCTTCTATGAGCTGAGAGGAAGCGCTAAGTGCTTTCTGCAAATTTTATAAGGAAAATTGAATGGCAAAGTCAAGTTAAGATTTCCTAGCAAATTGAAATAGCTCCAATAGTCCAGTAATAAATTAGCTCAAAATAAACTTATTCCTGAAAGGCAGTGACCGATTTTGATTGTGCTAACATGATATTAAAAATACAGAATTCCTACTTTGTAAGTACAGAATCAATGCTAAGGATTCTCTCACAAATATTACAAAAAAAAAAAAATCAGAAGACCAGCATACTTAGGGACCTACAAGAGGATGGGTTAACTCAGTGTCCTCCAAGAAATGGTCCACCAGAAGTTGTTTTCAGGATTTTTCTTCCCTGTCACACTAGAAAGCAATTTCTTCTTTGTGTTAAGCTGATGTTCTGCTTAAAAGTCCCCTTGGTTCCTGTAGAGACAGCTGTATACATCACATTTTCTCCTACCCAATGTCAGCTAGACAATGTCAGCATTCCTTTCTTTTCACAATTATGACAGCAACTTGAAAATATAAGCACAGAGTCAAAATTCAACAGCAAGTTACTCTTTTTACATTAGGGGAGCCGAGTGTCATGTTTCAGATCTACCACGTTCACTGAAGGCCTCATGTGTTCAGAGGTGGAACTTTCAGAAGGTGGGTAGACTGTGGAGGCTCTCAATTCATCTGTGATGAAGCCCTGCTAATGCGATCATAGCTTGTAGGGTATTTGGGAAATGATAGGAACTTGGGAGGTGGGACCTCGGTGAAGGGAGTGGGCCACGGGGGTGCACCTCAGCTCGAGCCGCTGCCCCTGCCTCTCTGCTTCCTGGCTGCAGTGTGGTGAGCAGCCTTCTTCTGCCTTGTCCTTCTGCCATGATATTTCACCTCATATCAGGCCTGTTTCAGTGGAACCTACTGACCACACACCAAAATCTCCAAAATTGTAAGACCAAATCAACCTTTGGATCCCTTAATTATTTTCTCAGGTATCTGGACAGTGACAGAAAACTAACACCCGCAACCTGGTCCATGCTTCCGTATGTTTGGGCTTTTTTGTCAGTGGCAGGAATTTCATTAAAGATTTTGCCAATGGAAACAGTGGCCTCAGTATCTCCTTGTGGGAATGGGTATACCCAGGCTGAGGAACAGTATCAGTGTTCTACCTCTGCTACATCTCAGACATGTCCACTGTGAGATCATACAAAATATATATAAGAAAGACTATCTCCCTGGCCTTACCCTAAACAATGAGCTATCAGGCCAGTGTCCAGGTAAGGAAGAGGAGGAGGGTTGGCTGAGCCCAGGAAGCCAGCAGATGCAGCCTAAGCCTATACCCAGCCAGGATCTCAGGTGCTTGTGGAGCCCTGTAACTTGCTCCCAGGCTTGGTCACCTCACATGTTGATGGACATGGATGCTGCCATTGTGTGCGGTAGCTGCTCTCTGACTAGGGCTGCTTGTGCTGTAGTGACACAGTCCTGACTCTCAAGGAGAACAGAGCAGCCATGGACAGGAGCCCCACATGGCCAGCCTGAGACAGCATCACTGCAGATCACAGGATCCCACACACTGGGGCTCTGGCTCTGTCACAGACAAGGAAATGGCCACCTTACACAACATCAAAAGTGTCCCACCAGAAAATACCACATAGAAGAGATTGATCGTTTTTAGCACAAAGCACGCCTCTTTCAAAAGGCCCCCTTGATGACTGTACTTTCAACCCCCTTCCCAGACCTGACAGTGATGACTGCCAAAACACTGTCCCAGGTCTTCTTCCAAGTCCTACTCTGTCCAGACCCAAAGGCTCTTTTGATCTGTCCCTTTCTTCTCTTCTGGCCTTATTTTTTAAATTATTAGCATATGAATCGATTTGCCCTATGTTACCACTTTGCCTTCTGTTTCTCCTATTCATAGAATTCTTTCTATTGATTTGGATTTATGTTTTTAATATTTTTGTTCTTTTATTAGCATGTATTTATGATACATAATATCAGACAGCTTGAGATACTGGTGTATTTACATAATGCATCTTGATCATTTTTACTTCCCTTTTCCCATTCCCTCTCCCCTCCCTTCATCCCTTTTCCCTCTCCTCAAAGTCTTAATTTCTTCCATCTCTCTTTTACCTTTTTTATGGTTTG
>PVKB01008952.1:0-11686 GCA_004027205.1 Ctenodactylus gundi | reverse complement strand
CTGCTGCTGCCAGTCCAGCTGCTGCAAGCCCTGCTGCTGCGAATCCAGCTGCTGCAAGCCCTGCTGCTCCCAGTCCAGCTGCTGTGCCCCTGTGTGCTGCCAATGCAAGATCTGAGGCTCTGGCCAGTGACCCTGGAAGCCTGCACGGATGCAGTTGCCTGGCCTTACTCTGGAGCTCATGGATGCTCTGCTGCCCACCAGCTTTATGCACTCCACCCAGAGTTTCTGAAATGTGTCGTCAGGATGGACAGAGCCAAGGGTCCTTCCCATTGACGGGGCTCCATTCCTGGCTCCTTGCTCCTATCCTCTCTGGTCTCCCTCATCCCTTGTGTTTCCCCCTCATTTTAGATCCAGACTGTCCCAGAGCCCCAGGATGCAGCACAGAAGCCTCCTAAAGGCTGACCCTTCTCCTGGGAGTCTGACCAACCCTTGATCTCTCTGTATGTCAAATCCTAATCCCAGATTCTCTAAATAAACACAATGCATTTTGCAAAACGTCGTCTTCATGGCTCTTTCCTTCCTCTTTCCAGTAACCTGAGCGTTAGCTTCTTGTCCCAGTCCAACAATTTAGATTCACCCCTTAGTGTGTTTCGTGCTGTGGCCCTGTCTCTGCTTAGAGTCGACCCTGGGCCTTCCTGCTCGGTGTCTCTCCTGTGGTGGGCTCTGGGAGGAAGAGCACAACAGAGCTCATCTTAGTTCCCCATTGACTCAGGCCGCCACAGTTCTTGTGACAGAAGCGAGGCATCTGAGAAGCCTCCGTTCCTGGAGGAAACTGGATGTGGTGTCAGGTATGAATGTCACAGAACAGCTGGGGAAAGGCCAGTGACTTCCCTCCATGGTGATTAAAAGTGGTAAGAAGCCCATCAGGAGCTGGACCTTGCTCCCCCAAATTCATGTGTCTGAGCCTTCCCTGCAGGACCTCGGGGGGCGGGGGGATTTTATTTGGAAACGAGGATTTTATGAGATAATCAGGTCAACGCGGTCACAAGAGTCGACACGAATCCAGTAGGACTGGAGTCTGAAAGGAAAAGGGAGGTGTGAACAGACACGCCTGCGAAGAGGACACCATGTGATGACGTCAAATGTGGAGCTGGGGTTGGTGTCCAGAGGCCATAGCATAGCAAAGGCTGCCAGCAACTACCAGCACTAGGGGAGAGGCCAAGGCAGATTGCTGACAGCCAGCTCACCCCACCGGATCTCAGGCTCAGTCTCCAGACTGAGGGAAATTCCTTCTGTGGGCCTGTGGCTGTGGCCTTGGATCATGAGACCTCGAGAAACAGGTAAGAGCTGCGAGTCAGCAAGTGCAGAGAAAAGCAGCTGCTCTGGATTACGCAGGCATGGGCCCTTGTGCTGTAGCATCACTCAGTGTGTGTCTGAGTGGTCAAGGTAGTGCAAATGGCCATCTTTCACCTTGACATGCTGGCTGTCTTAAGAGAAGATTTCACTTGAGTTTATCACTTGGAAAAAGACCTAAGCACCCGCCAGAGGGCGTAGCTCCTGCCTGAGCAGGCTGCTCTCTGGCCTCAGATAGCTAGCTGCTTTAGAGACCTGCAGAGTTCTGGGAACGGAGTGGTGCTTTACTTGTGCTGAAATTGTGCTGCTTTCAAGTTTCTAGCTATTTGGTCGGCATCCAGACCCTGGCAGGGAGGCAGTGGGGTGTTGTAAACCCAGCCATGAACCAGCAGTTGTTTCTGTTTACAGCTGAAGACAGGGACTCAGGAAGGTAGAATTGGCTATTCACATGCAGGAGACAAACGTCCCTGGCTGCCCACAGTGTCCTGTCCTCAAGACAGAGTGGCCAGCAATGAGCTGGCCCCTTGCTGCCCTTCCGGCCCCAGGAAGAAGGCTCATCTTACCTTCCTATGCGCTGCGTCTGGGTCTCCCTGACCTGTGAGTGCCTTGGACCAGGAGTGATGGACGACATCATTCCCCCCAAACGAACGCCTGCCGTTTGACAAGGGGCCTGTGGTTACAAGATCTCCGATCTGGCCCTAAACTCACTCCTTTCTTTTTTGACGTTGAGCTGTAAACTCAGCCCATTTTTATTTGGGATTTCGACACAAGGTCTTGCTAAGTCACTCCCGATGGGGCTCCTACTTCCAATCCTCCTGCCTGAGCCTCCCAGAGTACTGGGATTGCAGGCCTGCACCACGGGGCCTGGCTCATTGAACCTTGAGGTTGATACAGCAGTTGAGGACTCGCCAGCCTGGAGCATCGGAGGAAAGAAGGCGTGAGGCAGTGGGGTGTTCTCGGACTGTACAGACAACGCTTCGAGCCAGCCGGACACACTCGGCGCAGGAGGTGATGGGGAGCCGAGACGCACAACCTGCGGAACTCTTCTGAGCGCATGCCTTCAGAGCCACGTTTGCACCTACTCCCTGCGCATCCAGAGATGGAAGTAAACAAGGTGCCCTGGGGCCTCCTCAGGTCACTGAAGCCTGAAAAACCACATGAAGAGAAAGCGGCTATTTTCCTATTTTGCCAGCAGAGGGCGTATTGTCCACCCAAGTCAAGGAGTTTAAAACAAACAAACAAACAAACAAACAAACCTCAGACTGGAGGAATAAAGAGGTTAAAGCATTTGCCTAGCAAGGGCATAACCCTGAGTTCAATCCCCCAGCGTTACATTAAACCGGGTGTGCTGGTGCCCATCTGTAATCCCAGCACTCAGGAGGCTGAGACAGAGGATTCCCTTGAGTTCAAGGCAAACCTGGGCTACATGGTGATTTCAGGAGCAGCCTGGACTATAGAGCAAGACCCTGTCCAAAAAAAATAAAAAATAAAAATAAAACCAAAATCTCAGAACCACTGTGGGCCCCATATTTGTCTGTGTGAGTCAGGTGCAGGCATTCAGTAGTACTTAATAATGTATCTTGATGTATGCTATGAAATCTGACATCCTCATTGAGTGAACTAGTCCCTGGGTCTCAGGCTGTCTCTACCCACCACCAGATCAAGGCTTCAGGGAGCCAAAGCAGGCGCCAGAGAGGGAGCGCCTTACAGTTTTCCTGGACTGTTTTCCAGGACCTCATTTGTGAGCTCCTGTCATGCCCTGAGAGGGCCAAGGGAGCTCTTCATGGTAGTTTTCTAATATCGATGTACATTAGTCAGAATTCTATCAAAACAGAACAAGTGGATATGTGTGTGTGCCCTGAGCTCTTTCTCTCTCCTTCTCAAGATAAACATTAATATAAAAATGGATAGAGATACAGGTATATGTAAATGCAGACATAGAAACACATATCCCTCTTAATCTCTATAGTTATATTCCATCTGTTTCATATATAAACTCTTACACACACACACACACACACACACACACGCACACACACACACAACATATAGAAAAAAGAAAAAAACAGAGATTTATTTTTAAAAAATTAACTCACCATTGTGGCATAGCTCAGTGGTGAAAGTGCTTGCCCAGCAAATACAAGGCCCTAAATTCAATCCCCTAGCACCACATAAGCCAGGTAAGGTAGCACATGCCTGTAATCCCAGCACTCAGAAGGCCGAGGCAGGAGGATTGCTGTGAGTTCGAGACCAATCTGAGCTACACAATGAGTTCAGAACGAGCCAAGACTACAAAGCGAGACTCTGTCTCAAAAACGAAATAAATTGACTATGATTAAAAAAAAAAAAACCAAAAGGATTAACTCATGCTATTGTGAAAGCTGGCTAGTGCAGGCTGGAAATTCCAGGAGGAACTTAGGTTACAGACTTTAGCCTAAAGGCAAAAGCCCTTCCTTTTTGGAAAACCTCTGGTAGTTTTTTGCTGCTGTTGTTATTGTAGTTTTGGTTTTTTAGCACTGCAGATCAAACCTAGGGCCTTCACACTGAGCTATCTCTCAGCTCATTAAAAAAAAAAAATTATTTTTGTTTTAATTTCAAGACAGGATCTCACTAATTTGCTAACTTACCCAGGATGGGACCAAACTTGTGATCCTCCTGCCTCAGCATCCCAGATGGTGTTGGGATTACAGGCCTGATGTATTGAGACTGGCAGTGTTTTTATATTAAGGCCTTCAACGAATCTCATGAGGCCCACTCACATTGTGAATGGTCATCTGTTGTACTCCAAGTCACTGATCTAAATGTTAACTTCATCTAAAAAACACTTTCAGAGCAACAACCAGATACCTGGTCTCATGGCCCATGCAGCTGGGCACACATACAATTGACTGCCCCTGTTGTCCACCAGATGCTACTGCGGTGGCCATCCCCTCCCTCCTCATGGTGGTGCTGTCTTAGTTGCTCTGTCATCTTTGGTATCATAGACCGTCCCGCAGTGGAGGACTGGTGGCTGATGAGACTGGTAGAACAATTCTTGCTATAACCAATCCTGCTGATTCAAGTATGGGACAGAGAACTCTTGAGGTTATCCTTGGTGCTGTCCTGGGCTGAGGACCACACTCAAGTCATTCCCGTATAGTGGACGTTCTGGACCAGCCTAATGTGATGACGGTCCAGGGCACCCACCTCAGCTCGGAGCCACCTGCATCCCCCAGGGCCCTCCCCTTCCTATCTTCTGCCCTTTGCACTGTCTCTTTAGAAACAGGTCTCGAGTCAGCCCTGTTCTGAAGTCTGAATCTGGCTAAGTAGAGTTCTTCTGCCTTTGCCTCTGCCTTGGTCTGTGTGCGAGGCTGTAACAAGATACCTGAGACTTGGTGACTCCAACAGAATAGAAGTTGATTTCCTCTAGTTCTAAAGGCTGGAAGTCCAAGATGAAGTCATCAGCAGGGCCAGATGTGCTGAGGGCTGATTTCAGCATCCAGATGGGGCACTGCCCTCACGGGGAGGAGATGGTGGTGTTATTGGCCAACTAAAGCCAAACCTTTAATCTTGGGCTTGCTCCCTGCTCACCTGGCCAAATAGTCAGGCTATCCATAATAATACAGAAAAAGAATGTATTCAAAAACTAGGTTTGAGGGAGATGAGAGTCAAAAACTTCGTTACTTCTGTTTCAGATGAGCATAGTCTTTTATTCCCCAGTACAGAAGTGATTGTTTTAGTTGAAAACAAAGTTTTGAATTTACAGGATAATGTAGATCAACTATCAGACAAGAATTTGTGTATCTCAGATCTCAGGTATAAGTTTACAAAAGAAAAGGAAGCTCACAGTTAATGGTCTGACCTTCCTGTTGTTAGTTACCATTTTCATCTCCATAACCTGACCTTGAAAAGAGAGGAAGACTTTAATCTGAAGCCCCACCATTCTTCTTTGCTGGTGCCTGGGATCCCTCCACTGGGTGCTGGACTGGGTGGAGCTGGTAGGTTCCTAGGGGAAAGGAACCCTCTCATTGGAAAGGAAGGTACCCTCTTTTCTCCAGCTGACATTCACGTCCTTACGCCTCTGTTATTAGGTACCTAGGAGATTTTTACACATTCGTGTCTCTGTTATTAAATATCTTTTAATGAGGTGGGTAGAGATCTCTCTACTTTTTGGGAAATAGAAACTTTTAATTTAAAATGCTGCCTATCCTGCTAGTACGACTCGTGATACTGCTCCTCACATATAGGAGGTGGTGGTGCTGTTAACAAACACAGACACTGAAGCAGATTTGAGACTGGTTAATGAGCAGAGGCCGGAGGAGTTCAGAAGAGCATCCAGGGGAAAACTCAGACTGCCAGGAGCAGAGTGTCTACGGAAAAAATGAGCCCTTAAGGGAGCCTCAGTCTCCCTAGAGGTGACCAAAGGATGTCGTCAGAATGCTGGCAGGAGTTCGGACAGTGAGGGTCATTCTCATAAGGTCTCTGTGGAAATGAGAAACGTCTTACTGAAAATTGGAGGAAAGGCCATCCTTGTTGCAGAGTGGCACAGAACTAGGCTGAATTGTGTCCCTGGCCTTATAGAGGCAGAACTTGGAGCAATAAATTAGAATATTTGGTGGAAGAGACAGAGGAGAAAGAGGATCAAATGCTATGTGAGTCTCTTTTACGAAAGCCTTAGGCTCGTACACAAGGAAGGGGACACTGTGAGGAGCTTCCACTTGCTACAGCTCGCTGGCTGGTGACACTTTGAGGCCTGGATTTTGGAGGGCATCACCCTCTGAGTCACATGGGGGTCAGGCCCCTCTAGTCTGTGAGACTGGTCCCCCAGTTGGCGCTGGTTCTCACTGGGTCCCGGCTTTGTTGCTGGGCGCTGTTAGAGGAGATAGTAGGCGGTGTCAGTGAGGGACAGGGGCTCTAGAAATCAGAGCTGGCTCACAGACACAGACTGGCTGCCCTGTGAGATACCCCAGAAGGGGCAACAGGGAAACTGGTTACCAAGACCACAGGGTGAAGGGGGGCAGGTGGAATGTTAAGTCTCAGAAACTGGTGTCTTAACCAGTTTATAGGACAACTCCCTTTTCCTAGTTTATCCAAAGACCCAGACGGGTTTTCTACATCTTGAAACCTCCTCTTGATTCTCCAGGACTTTTCCCTCTGCCCCTCTTTCTTTTTCCCTCACATCCCCAAACAAAGGTGACTTTTCACCACCTGCCTCATAAGGAGATTCTTCTTTGATGCTTCCAGTGAGCTTGTAGAGACATGAACCCAGCACAGAAGCCCAACAGAACTGTGGCTAACAACATCCAGAGCTCCCAGTGCTCTTCCCCTTGGCCCATGAAGGGCACAGAGGGTGCAGAGCCGAGAGGCCTCAGCCTGGAGTGAGAGGGCCAGTTGCCGGAACCCAGGCCAGCGTGGGCTGACCGAGGACACCCCGGCTTGTACAGCCCCTTCTGCTCCTTGCCCTCAGAGGCCTACTTGCCACAGGAGTCCTACTGAGCAGTAGAGCTGATCTGAGCACCCTGGGGTGCAGCCCTTGGATGTGGAGGGGTGGGCTTTGTCCTTGCGGTTGCTTCAGTGGACCCTGGAGAGTCACGGCCGGGCGCTCACAAACTGCTGGCTGGGTTAAAAGATGGTAGACATTTGGTAAACTAAAGGGCAAAACCACGGTAGACCATGACATCTGAAGTAACTTCCAGTTCTGCGAATCTTCATTATCTCTGCAGAGCCTGATGTTGGCCTTTTCCGTCATCTTCTGTCCCTGCAGAGGTACAGTGGCTTTTTAATGAGCAATTTTTAGAAAATTTTACATCCTACTGTTGAATTCAATATAGACACCTTTACTTGGCTCAGTGACATAAAACAAACAAAAACACCGAGCCAAACCAAACCTTTTTCTCCAGGGATCTTGAGTTCTAAAAACAGCCATTTTGGAATAGAAAAATCCTGGAGAGTAAGCTGCAGCAGTGCCACCAGGTGGCGCTGTTGAATGGCAAAAGGGAAGTAGAGCTAAAGGCGGAACTGCAGCAGCCAGGGAGCGTTGTATGTCCAAGTGGTGGCGTGTCCCGTCTGCCAACTCTGTCAGACCTTCCCTGTGGAGACATCCTGGCAGATCTGCGGGCCGCGGACTGCCTGGGAGGTGCCGCCTGGTTGACGAGGCACCAGACTCTCTATCTGGCATGCCCCTAGCTGCAAGGGGGCCAAGAAGATGCAGCCCTTCCCGTGCTCCCTACTTGCATTCTGCCTGCAGGGTGTACCAATCACAAAAACAGCCCTCAGGGACTGCCTGCTCCCTGCAGGATGTGAGTGCAGGCCGCAGGGTCCCTGTGTTCTGTGATCACCCCTGTGCTGTGCCACTGTCCCCAACTAGATGGCCAGGCTATCTGCATAACACTGGCCATTCTGGACAGCAGACAGGTTAAATGACTGGGCACTTTTCTGGATGAGCCTGACCGTGGGCTCAGCTCGGACACACTAGACAGGGTGAGTTAGGGATCCTCAGAGCCTCAGGCCTCACCTGCGCCCTCTTCCTCCCAGGACTCATACAGATTTTGCTGTTCTCCAGGATTTGTTCCAGGGCCAGCCCGGCAACCTGGACACAGGACCCTTCACGGGTGGCACACAGCTAGGATCTGGGCTTCCAGTCCTGTCAAGGGCACCGAATAAGATCCTTTTCTGCCTTTCAGCTACATAGAAAAGATACTCGTGGTAGATGTTCCTCCTGGTGTTTCCATGTTGGAGCAGGGCACTGCTCTGTCTGACCACCACGACACCTGGCTAACTACACCTCCAGTGGCCTGGGGAGCCCAGCATGGCCTGGTAGTGACTTCAGCCTGTGATCAAAAAAGTCCATTCTTCTTTCTCCTGGCAGGCCCACCCCAGGAGCCAATCCCCCACCCAGCTGTGGCCATACACACTGGACAGAAAGGAAGCTGAGACAGTAAGGCCCCTTGTTGTTCCACTTCTGGCTCAAAATCATTTGCTCAAAAGCCCACAGTCACCAACTCAAATTTTTAGACGTCAAATTACTTTCAAAATCACCCGAAGAAGCAGAATTTGAGCCATTCAGAACCTACTCACACTACACATTCCATAAGCACCACCTGACCGCTGCCCACTTGAGCACCTCTAGTTCTCCTGCTGTGTGTGTGCCTAAGCGACCATGCTGCATGGGGAAAGGTCCTGTGTGCTGACCTCAATACGGAGAAAGCCAGAGGGTGTCTGGCCAGGCATTACAGGGAGAGGAGAGGTCATAGGTAGCTCAGCCTAACAGGTCTCCTTCCGCCTGGAGCAGGGGTCCCTGTGGCATGTTCGGCATGTGGGCAGCCTGTTTCCTCTGTCTCACGTACATCTGCTACGTGCTCTTGGACTGTCTCAGGGTATCTCTGAGAGCCTCCTCATGGCTTCAGGGCTCATTTGTGACCTCAGCAGCACATCCCCGGGGTGCTTGCAGTGAGGTCGCTGGAGACGACACGTCACGTGGCAGGGCTATGAGCCAGCCCACAGCTCCCTCTGCCTCCAGGAAAAGTGCAAGCCTGGTCCCGAGTCATGTTCTTCCTTGCTGAGGGCCACCTTCGGGACTGTTTTCCTTGTTGATAAGGTATGCCACTTAAGACCTGGTCCCATGGGTTCTGGAGTCCCTCAGCCACTTGGTGTCACATGTGCAAGTGTTTATTTTCCCTTTGAAATGCAGGAAATAGCAGGAAGTCTTGCTGGTGTTTGTTTTGCAGTCTTGGAGATGGAACCTGGGGCTTCGCTCCTGATAGCTGAGTGCTCTGCCGCTGACTTAGGTCTCCAGCTTGGAATTTAAATTTGTTTTGAATGTGGCTTTGCCCCAAGCTCCTGTCCCTGCTCTGTCACCTCTTCTTGAAATGTTCTGAAGCTTCTGTGTGGAATCTGAGTCTGACTGGCATTTGGAACACGTTCGGCCTTGAGGGCAGAGCAGGGTACCACAGGAGGCCCTCATGGGGTCCTCCACACCCCAGCTTTACACAGGCAAGCCTTGAGGGGGTTCAGGGGAGAGTCCCAGCCACACAGGGAACCGTCATTTGGGACACCTGTAATCACACCCAGGACACCCTGTCCTTGTGCATCTCTCCTTGTGGCAGTTGGCACAAGCACCAGCACCTCTCCTGAACTGAGGAGAAGCAGGGGCAGGCCTAGAGGTGAGGTGCTCTGAAGTCCACCTGGCTTGACACCCGCTCCCCCAACACACGTCTTTCTCGGGGCAGCTGAATGTGTGTGGCATCTTCTCTTTAGCCCCATTATCGTGGTGTCCTTTGTGTGCTAGGCCGGGGATCCCCATAGAGTAGTGCAGATCAGAGAGAACAAGACAGGGGGTCATCCCTAATGAGAGCAGTGGCCCAGAAGCCCAAGCCAACTCTAATTCTACCTCTGAGTTGATGCTGAAATTCCGGGGTCTCTGCTTCTGTGCTGATGCAGAGACCACTGCACTCTGCTCCGGAGAGTAAGCCAGCACAACAGGAGCTGGCATCATAGTCATGAGCAGATCACACTTGTTTTCTGTGCCCGAGCAAAGATATCCTGAGTTGTTGGGGCTGGAAGCATGATGGTGCCATGATTTTGCCACGGGCTGATTCTTGTGATTTTCTGGAAAGCGGTTGCCCGTGTTTTTATGCTTCTCATAAAAGAAGTATAATCGGTAGCTGCAGGGGTCAGTGGTCCTCTGTGCGCAGTGTAGACGCAGGCGTCTTGCTGGTCACTCTGAGTCTGTATTTCAACACCAACTCCATGAGCGAAGAACCAACGAAGGAGACAGAGTGGATGCAGCACCCAGGAAGGGCAGGCTGGGGGAGGGTTGCCCTGGATCCCACCTAGCCAGTCCAGCTGTCACAGCAGCGGTCCAAGCACTCTGCCCTTGTGTGTCCAATGTCATGAAAGACGCAAACACAGTCACATCGGCCAAACATCATAGCACTCTCAGGAGACCAGGACACCCCCGAACCTCAGCAAGCAGATAACCTAATCTTCTGCAGCCCAGGCACTGAGAAGAAACAGGCACTAAGGGGCAGCTGGTTACTGGGGCCAATGGCTTTCACCTGATTCCTTTGCCTTTGGAGGTAGGAAGAAACTACTGTAGCCCTCAAAGTGATCCTTGCTTGGGCCTATCCCTCGAAGAAGCAACACTGCCAGTAGGAGAGATAGCTAGTTGCTGGAAAACCAAACAAAGTATCTCATGTTCTCTAGGTTCCCAAGAGGCATTTTATAAAACATAACAGACATTTATAACAAAATCCAATGTCAGGTGTGGTTAGAACTGGGAAACTGCCGAGACAGGTGAAATAGAACTTTCCCAAAGCCAATGGCAAACCGAGATGTTAATTATGAAGGTCAAACAATTGCCATTAAAATGAGGACGGGGTAGAGGGATAGCACAGTACTTAGAGTACTTGCCTAGCAAGCACAGAGCCCTGTGTTCGATTCTGCAGCACCACATAAACTGGGCGTGGCAGTGTATGCCTGCAATCCCAGCACTCAGGAGGCTAAAGCAGGAGGATTGCTCCAAGTTCAGGGCCAGCCTGGGCTACATAGTGAGCTCAGGACTGGCCTGGACTACAGAGTGAGACCCTGTCTGTAAATAAATACAGAAATAAATAAAGCGGGCAAAGTCACTGAGTTCTCTGTGGCTACCATGTTTACTATGGTCCTAAGCAAGGCAGCAGGGGAGAAGTTGATGTGAGCCAGGAGAGAAGCGCAGGGCCGGAGCAGGGTGGGCAGATGGAAGGGTACGTGCTGTTACCCACTCCATCTCACGGTGGTGGGCTACTTCAAATCTTCCTTCTTTCTGACTCTTTGGTTGCCTGGTGGGGAAGCTTCCTGGGACACTAGATGTTCAGTGGTATGAAAAGGACCCTCCCGGGCCATCTGGACGCATGTCACCCACCAGCCACCATGGTGGTGCCACCCCTTTGCTCCCCTGAACACGTGACACCACGCTGGCCTTGTCCCTGGCACAAGCAGGAAGCTCCTGGCTCCGTCGCCCGAGCGCTGGCCTCCAGGGTCTCCTGTGCTTTGCGAACTCACGAGCACATTGTGTGCTTGCATTTCTGCCTGTCTCTCTGTCGTCTTTTAAATTTGAAATGCAAATATCCTTTGGCTCTTCCACCCCACTTTGGATCTCGCTCTTAACGGTAACATGTCAGCACAAAGTTATTCATAAACAAGGGTGTCCACAGCTGCGCTCTGTGTCATGGGAACAGAAGAACAACACCAAACAAGCAGCGTGGAAATGTGATAATCCTCCACCGGAGGGGCGATCGTGGAATCGGGGTGGTGCAACCGGGCCAAGGGCTGTTACGAGAAAGCATGAGCGATGGATGGCTCGGGATGCCAACCCACAACACTCCCACCCTGGAAGCAAAAGGGGGAGAGGTGGTGTGGTCTCAGAAGTGCGTAA
>PVKB01008951.1:0-11685 GCA_004027205.1 Ctenodactylus gundi | reverse complement strand
CTTTTCTCTCTTACTTTGCCTCATTATGTTCCCCAGTCCGCTCACACCTTTCCGGGGGCAACCCACCCTCCCATTGGTATCCTGGGAACCAGCCAACCTCAAGGAGCTAAAAAAGGTGGTCACAGAGGATGGGCCTAACTCCTCTTGAGCTGAAACCATCCTCCAGGGCCTTGCTCACCAACAATGTACCACCCAGGATTGGTGCTCCCTGTGCAGGGCTGTCCTGCCTGGTCCTCTCTTCATTAAGTGGTGTGCCTTCTTTAAGAAGGAGTGTCATGCCCAAGTGGAGAGGAAACAAAATGCTAACCCAGCCATTCCAATTACCTTTGGCATCTTATCAAGTAAAGATGACCAATTTGCTACCGGCCCTCAGCAGGTCACCATTCCAGTGCCTTACACCAATCGAGTAAGGGCCCTAGGCCTGGATGCTTGGAAAAAACTGGAGGAAGGGCCCCCGTGGCTGGAATAACCCAGAAGTCCCGGGAAGATCTGACCTCCTTCGTAGATTGGGTTGGAAAGAGTCTCCAAAGGAAATTCCCTGTCGGCCCGCTCTGAGACTTATTTGTTAAGCTTCTGGTCTGGGATGGCATGAATGCAGACCACAAGGTAGCGTGTGTCAGCCTTAAAGATCGGTCAATGGAAAAGTGGATCATTGCAGCTAAGGATGTGGGAACACAGGCCCACCAGGCCCAATCCCTCACCATGGCATTACAAACTCAAACCCAGGCCTTAACCCAGACTTTCTCACAGGCTCTCTCTCTCTCGGCCCTGCCGCAAGGCAGAAATCAAAGGCCTGCTTCAACTGCGGCCAAACAGGCCATTTCAAGAGGGAATGTCCTATTCCCCACCTGGCCCTGCCGGGTCCTTCACCCGTGGCCACCTCCCGACTACCTAAAACTCCTTGCCCCAGTTGTAAAAAGGACTTTCATTGGCTCAAGGATTGTCGTTCAAAGTTTGACAGGGACAGGAAACCTTTACACTAGGAGGGGGTCAACCTCCAGCCCCGTTACCCCAAGGAGGTCCTCAAAGGCCTATTAGAGCCAATTGGACAGTGCCATTGGTAAAAGGCCTTAGGCCTAAAATTGATATCTGTATCAATGGCAAAAATTTCCATTGCCTCATTGATACCAGGGCAGATAGGACAGTCCTTCGTAAAGAGGAGACCCCCTTTAGTTATGTAAAACTGAAGCCCAGCTAGGTCAGTCGGTAGAACATGAGACTCTCCAATCCTATCACCCTATTATGATTCAGGTCAGGACTCTGTTAAGCCAGAGGGAGGCTCCCATTTATTTGCAACACCTCCGGTCATCAAAACCTTCCCGGTTTCATTTCTCAGCGCAACACCTTGGCAGATGCCCTTATTTCTCAATGTCCCTTAGTGGCTCAATCTCGATCCCTACAGGAGGCTCAGGACTTTCACGATCTGACCCACATCAACTGAAGGGGACTCGACCTCCGGTTCCCCCATGTCCCAACCAGGGAACTTAAAAAGATTATTCAGACTGGCAAGGAGTGCCAACCTTTTCTTCAGGTTCCGCCACTTCAGGAACCCGGGGTAAATCCTCGTGGACTAAAGCCCAACTCCATCTGTCAAACAGGTGTCACTCATTATTCCCCCTTTGGAAGACTTAAATACGTGTTTGTCTCCATTGATACCTATTACCATGACATAGCCCAATTGGGGGAAAATCCAAACAAGCCCAAAGCCATTTTTCACAATGTTTTGCCACCTTGGGGTTCCCTCTCCAGGTAAAGATGGATAACGGGCCCTGTTTTGTTAGCTCTAGTACTTCTTCCTTCTTCCAATGCTGGAAGATCTGACATGTGACTGGAATCCCCTACAATCCACAGGGACAAGCCCTTATTGAGAGAAATCACCAAAATCTTAAGAAGCAACTACAAAGACAACATCAGGGGATAGCCTCTCCCCATCAACAGCTCCACATGGCCTTATTCACACTTAATGTCCTTAACTCCTACGAAGGAGAATCTCTCCCCTGCTTTCAAAAACATTGGACTAATGTAAAGGCCCAGCCTATTCTCATGGTCAAATGGAAGGATCCCTTCATGGGCCAATGGAGTGGTCCCAACCCTCTGTTAATGATGGGCCATGAATTTGGATGTGTTTTCCCGATAGGCCAATCTAATCCCCTCTGGATACCAGCCAGGAACCTAAAGTACCTCCCTCCAACCACCCTTCCCAGAGAGGGCAATGCCTCCTCAACAGAGACACAACCACAAGGTGCTGCGATTCAAAAGACCGCAGTCCCAGAGGGTGAAAAAGGCATCTCCCTGACAAATGACCCTTTACTTAACCTGGTATGGCCTGTTCCCCTTCTCTCTTCTCCTCAAGGCAAGCACCCCACTCCTTCATTGGACTCTATGGGACACCCACCTGTGTCTTCCAATGGATAAGTATATCACCCTTGCCCTCCCTCCCACTTTTTCCACTCTCTATTCTCCTCACCCAATTGACAACTTTACATGATGGGTCCTCTCTGATGTGGCTACGAGCCATACCATTGTAGTTAATTATACCTTGGGCCCCCGGACACCACCTACATTGCCTTCTTTTTCCTTTGGCCTATGTGACTTATGGGGAGGCTCATTTGACAAGGATTACTCTGGCCAAATTGCTGTTGGTAATTATTCAGCTGGTTATGGGTGTCACACTCCCTGCCTGCAAGCCCGACTTCTTCACACCCAGTTTTACCTTTGTCTAGGAACGTCTGCATCAATTCTTGTTTTTGGCATCTCCATGGTTAACTACTCTTATTTCTGCCCTGCCCTGACCACTGATACTACTTTTGATTATTTTAACATTTGGCCCAGGCCTTATTAACAAGTTTCTCTAGTTTGTCAGAGTTCACCTTGATTCCATCCAGGACCAGCAGGTGTCCACCTTTGGTATTCTCCACTCCTGCGGCTCTACCTACAAATGCCCACAAGTTCCTTAGAGCCCCTCCACCTGTTCGTTCCTTTGGCAGCTGAGATAGCAGCCAGTGACGAGGAAGATCCTTGGAGCAAGGAAAACCTAAGACAGGTACATCCCCGGGAGGATATCCCAGGCCTGGGGACAACAGTGTCATGGCATGCACTGTGGCTCCTGGCCTAATGATGGGATCATGAACAGGGCTGAGACCAAAAATCTCAGCAGCTTTTATAAACAAAAGAGGGGGACTCTGTGGGGTGATATCCAAGATGGCACCCACCAAATATCCCGGGGGTGGCCACCTCAGGTGTTTACCAAGGAGGATGATTGGGCCAAGCCATTTCTGCCCTGGTGGACTGCGCATGATCCCAAAACTATGGCTGTGAGCATCTGGCCCCTGCCTGCATGGACATCTTGCTAATTGGCTTAACGCGCACATATGTGGACACCACGTCCAATCTCCTGCTCTCCCCTCGTTTCCACTTTCTCCCTCTACCCTATATAAGCTTCTGCACTTCCTGAATAAAGTAAGTTCCCGCTTCGACAGACTCTCGGCTAGGTCTGGTACTCTTGGGATGAGGGGGCCCTACCGTGTGCTCACCTTTCGTGTCCCTAGCCCTTGTGTGGTGGTAAGACCCCCACACAACCTGAGAATTAGGGGAGTCCAAGAGAAGACCAAGAATGAAACAAAAGACTTAAAAGTCATATTCAAGGAAATTATGGAAGAAAATTTCCCAAATGTAAGAACAGAAATGAACATTGAACTACTGCAAGCATATAGAACACCAAACAATATGGATCAGAAAAGGGCCTCATCACAATACATCATAATTAAAGTACTAGAAACCCAACACAAAGTGAGAATACAGAAAGCAGTAAGAGAAAAGCAGAAGGTGACCTACAAAGGTAATTCCATCAGGATAACTGCAGATTTCTCAACCTAGATTCTAAAAGCCAGGAGATCATGGAGCAATGTCATTCCAACACTAAAAAAACACACATTCCAACCAAGACTACTGTGTCCAGCAAAACTATTTTAAAATTTTCCATGATATAGAAAGCTTAAAGAAACTTGCAGCCACTAAGCCATCACTGCAGAGAATTTTCAAAGGAAACCTGGATAGCAAAAGAGAGGCAAATGACACAAGTGACCACAGAGAAAAAAAGGCAAAAGCTAGAGGAGAATGAGCTGAGTAAAAAAGTAAAGCCAGTAAACAACTTGGAAAAACTATGATGGCAGGACACACCAAACATACCTCAATAATTACCCTAAACGTGAATAGCCTCAACTCAACTATCAAAAGACATAGACTAGCTGACTAGATCAAAAAACAGAAACCCACAATTTGCTGCCTACAAGAGACACAGTTCACCGACAAGGACATTCAAAGACTGGATATAAAAGGTTGGAATTCAGTATTGCATGCAAAAGGTCCCAGAAAACAAGCAGGGGTAGCTATATTAATCTCAGATTCATCAGACTTCAAAAGAAAACAGGTGAAGAGAGACAAAGACGGGTACTATATACTGGTTAAAGGAATATTAGAAAAGGAAGAAATCATAATTATCAATATATATACACCCAACTCTAGAGCACCCAATTATGTAAAAGAACACATAGGCCCCAATACAATTATAGTACGGGACTTTAATACCCCACTATCACAAATAGATAAATCAACCAGTCAAAAAATCCACTAAGATATACAACTGCTGAAAGACACTATAGAAAACTTGGACATAACAGACATTTACAGAGTTTTCCATCCAACATCAACTGACTACATGTTCTTCTCAGCAGCACACAGGACATTTTCTAAAATAGACAACATCCTAGGACATAAGCCATGCTTAAACAAGTACAAAGGGATAGAAATAGTTCCCTGCATACTCTCAGACCATAGTGGATAAAGACTGGAACTTAACAGCTACAGAAACAGAAGAAAATACACAAAGACATGGAGACTTAACAACTTACTGCTGACCAAACAATGGATCACAGAAGAAAACAGAGAAGAAATCAAAAACATCATAGAGTTAAATGATGATGGAAGTACATCATATCAAAATTTGTGGGACACAATAAAAGCAGTCCTTAGAGGAAAATTCATAGCCATAAATGCACACATCAAAAGAACAGAACAGTCACAAATAAATTTGCTAATGATGCACCTTAAGGACCTAGAGAAACAAGAACAACTCAACCCAAAGGCAGTAGAAGAGAAGAAATTATAAAGAACAGATCTGAAATAAGTGAGATCGAAATTAAAACCACAATAAAAAGATCAATGAGTCAAAGAGCTGGTTCTTTGAAAGAATTAACAAAATTGACAAACCTCTTGCTAACCTCATCAAGAAAAGAAAAGACACAGATTAGCTCACTTAGAAATGAAAATGGTGAAATTACAACAAACTTTGCAGAAATCCAGAATATTATAAGAAATTACTTTGAACACCTATATTCTAATAAATTAGAGAACTGGGAAGACATGGATGACTTCCTAGATACATATAAAATACCAAAATTAAATGAGGAAGATATAAAAATCTTGAACAACACCATCATGCACACAGAAATTGAAGCAGTAATAAAAGTTCTACCTACATATAAAAGTCCAGGTCTGGGTGGATTCGCAGCAAAATTTTTTCAGTACTTTAGGGAAGAACTAACTCCAATCCTCCTCACACTATTTCATAAGGTAGAAAGTGAACGAATACTACCAAACTCATTTCTTGAGGCTAGCATCACACTAGTCCCAAAACCAGACAAAGACTTAACCAGGAAGAAAAATTATAGACCAATATCCTTAAGGAGTATAGTTGCAAAAATCCTCAAGAAGATTCTGGCAAGCAGAACCCAACAAGTAATCAGAAAGTTCATGCACCATGATCAAGTGGGCTTCATCCCTGAGATGAAAGGCTGGTTCAACATATGAAAATCAATCAATGTAATACACCATATCAACAAAAGTGAAAACAAACACCGCGTGATCACCTAAATTGATGCAGAAAAAGCCTTTGACAAAATCCAGCACCCCTACATGATAAAAACTCTGAGAAAAAATAGGTATAGGAGGTCCCTACCTAAATCTCATAGAAGCCATATAAGCAAAGGCTACTGCAAATATCATAGTAAATGGAGAAAAATTGAAATCGTTTCCTCTCAAATCAGGAACAACACAAGGCTGCCCACTTTCACCACGCTTATTCAGCATAGTCCTTGAAACACTTGCCATAGCAATCAGACAAGAAAATGAAATAAAGGGAATCTGCATCGGAAAGGAGGAGGTCAAACTTTCCTTATTTGATGATGATATGATTGTCTGCATGGAAGACCCTAAAAACTCCACTATGAAACTCCTGGAAATAATAAAAGAATTTAGCCAAGTCACAGGCTCCAAATTAACACTAAAAAATCAATAGCTTTTCTCTACACTAACAATGAAATCATTGAGTAAGAACTCAGAAAAACAATTCCATTTTCAATAGCTCAGCAAAAAATTAAATACCCAGGAGTATACCTAACCAAGGATGTGAAGGACGTATATAAAGAAACTACATTACAGTGAAGAAAAAAGTTATAGGAGACGTTAGAAAATGGAAAGGTATCCCCTGCTCTTGGATAAGCAAAGTAAATATAGTCAAAATGACTATACTACCTAAACTGATATATAGATTCAATGCAATTCCTATCAAAATACCTAAAAGTTTCTTCAAAGAACTTCAAACAACAATTCTTAAATTCATATGGATCCAAAACAGACCAGGAATAGCCAAAGCAATCCTGAGCAACAAGACCAAAACAGGAGGCATTACAGTTCCAGACTTCAGGCTACACTATCAAACAATAGTTGTAAAAACAATTTGGTACTGGCACAAAAACAGACAGATAGACCAGTGGACCAGAATTGAAGACACAGAGGCAAACCCAAATACCCTCAATCACTTAATCTTTGACAAATGTGCCAAATGCATACAATGGAAAAAAGGACAGCCTGTTCATCAAATGGTGCTGGGAAAACTGGACATCCACATGCGGAAGAATGAATCTAGTCACACACCTATCATCATGCACCAAAATCAAATCAAAGTGGATCAAAGACCTATACATAAAAAGTGAAACACTAAACCTCCTAGAAGACAAATTAGGCAAATATCTAAACGACATAGGGGTAGGCAAAGACTTCCTTGTCAAGACACCAACAGCAAACGAAATTATCCCCATTATTAACAAATGGGATCTTGTCAAATTAAAAATTTTCTGCACAGAAAAGGAAACTACCAACATTGTAAAAAGAGAACCAACAGACTGGGAAAAAAATACTCACCACCAATATCTCAGATAGAAAGCTCCTAACTAGAATATACAGGGAGCTGAAGAAAAGTAAGCCGACCAAAATAAAGGATCCTGTTGAAAAGTGGGAAAATGAAATGAAGAGACAGTTCACTCACCAAGAAGTACAAGTGGCCAATAGAGACATGAAAAGATGTTCACCATCTCTAGCCATAAGAGAGATGCAAATCAAAACAACGCTAAGATACCATCTCACCCCAGAGAGAATGGCCTATATCAACAAGTCAAATAGTAATCAGTGCCGGTGTGGCTGCGGCTGTGGAGAGAAAGGAACCCTCCTGCACTGCTGGTGGGAATGTAAATTCATACAACCACTTTGGAAAGCAGTATGGAGATCTCTCAAAAGACTAGAAATAAATATCCCCTTTGATCCAGTGACACCCCTCCTGGGAATATATCCAAAAGAGGTCAAAACAACACATAACAGAGATACATGTATACGCATGTTCATAACAGTACAACTAACGATAGACAAAATATGGCAGTCACCAAAATACCCATCAACAGACCAATGGATACACAAACTGTGGTATTTATACACAATGGAATACTATGCATCTATGAAGTCCAACAGCGTGGAGGCTTTTACAGATAAATGGAAGAAATTTGAGAACATCATGCTTAGTGAAGTAAGTCAGAAGCAGAAGGTGAAACATCGAATGTTCCCTCTGATTCGAGAGACCCAGATCACAACTCTCATGGAACTTAAAAGAGAAACAGTGGGGTAGGGTGGGGAGGGAAGGAAGAAGGGGTAGATATGGGGAGGGACAAAATGAGAATGGGAAAGTTCTTGTCACCTTGACAAGATACATAGGTGCACAAAATGCTAAACTTCTTTGTAAGCCTTAAATTTTGCACTTATAAATACCAATAAAATGTGGAAAAGAAAAAAATGAAACAGAGGAGAAGCCAGGGTTCCATTATCCGATTCATGGGCACACTTTCAATGATCTAACTCACATCCAGAAGGACTCGCCTTTCAGTAGGTTTCAACACCTCCCCACGACATCACAGGCTGGTTGGTGACCAAGTAAGTTTTCAACACAGGAGCCTTTGGGAAACACTCCAGATCTAAGCAATAACTAGAGAGCTCCACTTTTCCTTTAGAAATTTTACATTCTTTCTTACCCCTCTGCATTACTCTTTTTTTCAGGATTTTTTTCTACCACTCTATGGCTTGTTTTTTTGTAATTCTATCTTTAAGAAAATACTCTTTCCTTCTCAGCCTGTGTGGTCTCCTTGAAGGGTCTTGCTCACTTCTCTGGCTTCAGCAACTACCCCTCTGCTGGTGACTTCTCTGGCTTCAGCAACTACCCCTCTGCTGGTGACTTCTCTGGCTTCAGCAACTACCCCTCTGCTGGTGATTTCAACTTACCACCTACCATCTGGTTTTCTTTTTTGACTTTCTGATTTGTATTTTTAAGTGCTTTTTGGCTATATTCATCCATGGCTCAGAGGCTCTCAAACTGAGCATATCCCAACATGAATTTACTATCTTTTTCCTAAATTATACTTTTTTCTTTTGCTATTTTAGCGAATGGACCATCTCACAGATGCTTCTTAAACCATTAAATGGGAGTCATTCTGAATTCTTCACTTATTCTCTCACAATACACTTAATCTCTATGTACTTTTATCTATACACTTTAAATAGCCCTTTAAATCTTTTTCATTCCATCATCACTGCTACATGCCTTAATTTAGGTTTTTGTCATCTCTTATCCAAACTGTTATAGTCACCACCCAACAATTATTACTCTCTTAAATATCTCCTCCTCAATTCCATCCTTCATGTGACGGTCATATTTTTAGACAGATTTGATCACCTCACTTAAAATATTTTACTGTCCCCACACCAGTCTGTTGGCAACTCTAAATTATCTTTCAATGGAAAATATTACACGTGTGACAAAAAAAACTAACCTTCTCCCATACCTTGGGCTGCTACCCACCCTTCTGAGGAGAGTTCTTCCTTCCTCAATACTAATCAGAGATCTTAGTCCATTTTCTGTTATTATAATTAAATGCCAAAAACTGGGTGATTTATAAGGAAAAGATACACATTTGGCTCACAATTCTGAAGACTGGAAGTTCAAGATTGCGTGGCTCTCTCTGGTGTTGCCCTTCTTGTTTGCGGAGACTCTACCAAAGTCTGAGGTGGCAAGCAGCACCCCATAGTGAGAGGGTCCTCGCTCAATTCTTCCCTCTTCTCATAGAAGTCACAGTCCCATTGGAACCCATCCACACTGTTACAGCAACATTTAACCTTAATTACCTCCTAAAGATTCCAATCTGCAGATATCATAGTTGGATAAGTTTTTATCCTCTTAATATCTCATAATGAAGATCAAATTTCAACGTGAATTTTGATGGAAACATTCAAGTAGGATATTAAAAAGAAAGTTTTATTGAAACCCATTAAGAACATGCGTGGTAGAAAGTTACCATCCAATGCAAAGAGTCATTGGCAGTATTAGAACCGAAGTTCAGCCATAAAGACAATGTGCATGGAGCCAATCAGCCAACGTATTCCCAGGACAAGCCGAGTCTGAAGGAAGTAGCTCAGGCAGCTTTGGGGCGTCTGCAGGGGCTCTTTACTGTTCGGTTCCTAGCTGCATGGCTTCCTAGGAAGGGTAAGGCAAAACGAGCATCAACCCTAGAGCAACTGCTTGGGAAAAATAAATTAAAATTAAATTTTAGGTGAATACAAGTGAAGCTGATGTCATCTCTCTAAGGCAAAGAAAATACAAGATTTACATTCATTCAAAAACTTCTCCAATGTGGAAATGGGTGAGGCCAGGGACAGACACAATTTGAAAGGAATGGGAAGTCAAGTGATTATGATCACTTTCACATTTGTTTCTCTTTTCCTATAATGTAGATGAAGAAACTTAGGTGATAGCAGACACCTAGTTGAAATTATGCCTTCTTTGCTCTTAGTAGATACATTTTCATCTAAAACTCAAGAGTTTTATTGCTAAGAAGAGGAGAATAAATATTGGAGGACAATTAATGGCATTGTCACCTTCCAATAATTTAATCTTGCTCCCATATCTGTCACTGAACTCATTCTCCTACTTCTTCAAAATTAGATTAGGAGACTAAAAGATAATTCACTTCTGCAATGGAACTATGAGAGAATTCTGCTACATAATTTGCTTGCTTGTTTGATTAAAAGACAACTTTTGAATCAGCAGAATGTAATTTTTAAAAATCTAAATTAATAAAACCACATTGGCATATTTTAGCATGATACAAAATAGGTCAAAATAAAACTGACAAAAAATTAAAGTATGAGTATGAAAGTATTCCAAAAAAAGATACAACAGCCCAATCAAAATACAAATCTGAATTTCTATATGTAGAGATCTTGTTCTTCTTTATACTTAGACCAATCTCCTCAAATTGTTCATCTGTGCAATTTATTATCATAGCCATTATTTAAAACTTGGGTGGCAAAAATTTTTTGAAGGATGCAAATATTTGTGAAAAACATTGGAATATTTCCATATTTTAAATATTCTGAGTGTTCCACATTTATTCTTACGTTCCATCACATAACCCTGATTTAGCTAGTTTAGTATACATGTTGCAGGAACCATCACATAACCCTGATTTAGCTAGTTTAGTACACATGTTGCAGGAAGCACTCTGCTGTGCCCCAGAAGGAGGTAAAATAATTGAGATGAAGATAAGACATGCCTATTGATAAACAAAATTTGAGGCAATAAGGCCTTTGTGAAAATATTATTAATAAAATAATACATCCAATATCTGTGGAAATTCAGAGGAAGTTAAGACAATACTAACATTTTCAATCATACATTATGAATATGAGCTTTCATTAGCTTGGAAAACAAAGGTGATTAAACATCCTTCATAATACTTCTTTCTTCGTAAAAAGCTAGAATTTTCCTTTAATAATCACTGCTTACTCTGAACAAAATGTTTCTTCAGCTCAAGGCTTTGAGTCCTATTTCCAAAATTCCAGGTAGAGAGAACCAGTAAGTCTAAGGATATGATGTTGCAATTGCACAGCAGCATCCACGGTGGCCCAGGAACCGCCTAGCAGATACTCAGTGGGTACCTGTCACCTTGCGGGAGCTCCTCACTCCTTGCTGCAATCGATTCAGGTCGCTACATGTATGCAATCACAGCATCTAAAACATAATCCCAAGCGTATTTCTACCTTGGCCAAGAAGAGCTTCCATCGTATCTACACCTTGTGCCACCAATACGTAAACCTGGAGTTAAGACTAGGCCAGCCGTTCTACTCCTATTTCTTAAGCGAGTTTGGAATCCTTCTGTGCAGTGGACTTTAGTTAGCTCTAACTCTGTCTACAAGACATTGAAACCTCAGGAGAGACCAGGCACAAGTTTTTGCCTCTTCCCAGCTCAA
>PVKB01008950.1:0-11707 GCA_004027205.1 Ctenodactylus gundi | reverse complement strand
GTGGGGGTCCCCTTCTGTCCAGGTGGGCCAGGGCCGCAGCCTTGGGAGGCAGCTGTAGCTCCACCGAGTAGACACAGTTGTCTGAGGGGAGAGCCTGGGCTGCATCCACCAGCCCTGGCCCGAGCCGCTTGGTGAGAAATTCCATCACAGCTGTTAGCTCCTCTGGGCTCAGGTCTGCAAACAGTTGGCTCTGGCCATGGTGTGTCCAGGGCTGGGCAGTGGGAGATGAGGGGCAATGGGGACCTGGTTTACATTCCCTCTCACTTCCAGGCCCACTCTCACCCAGGCCTGCCGACAGAACACTGAATAGGTACAAAATAATGAGGAGGACCATAGCTAAGGCTTGGGCTGTCATCAAGCCTGGTTCTGTATGCAGACCAGAAGATCGAAAGGAAAAGGGACAGTCAGGACCTGAGCACAGGATGGTTCTCTCTGCCTCAGAGGGCACTGGTGCCTGGAAGGCCCTGCTGGCAAGTGGTAGGTTGGTCACAGGAAGGACAAGCAGCTGGGAGCAGAGGAGTGGACACTGAGGCACATGAGGGCACCAGGAGTGCACCGGGCCGGGGACAGGAGGTGGGGCTGAGGTAGGAACTTGAACTTTGAGTAGACCACGTAAGCCTGGGTCCTCCTGTTCCAAATCAAACAGTGCATTCAAGGTCAGGGATGGGAAGCCCAGGGTGGCAGAGTAGGTTTGGGGATAAAAACTAGTTTCAGGCAAAGAGTTGACTATGATCTGGGGCTTCTCTTCTTGGCCCTCTCTGTGGAACCCTTCTCCCGGCTGCTAGCGCTCATGGGCACACCTCACAGCCAGGTTCTCTCCTTTCCGTCTTCCTTTATACCGTGCTTCCTCCAGAGCTCTATCCAATCTCTGCTTCTCACTGTTTGCTGCTTCCCTCCAACAACCCAAATCCTCCATTGAGGCTGGAGAGTAGGAAGAAGAAGGCTGGGCCCCCCGGGAGGAACTGAAGCTCTTTGTGGTGGCCAGGAGCATTCCACATCACCGCGAGGCACGGAGCAAGTCAGAGGTTAGCCGTTTCTTTATTGAGGAAGGGGAGGGTCAGAGTATGGCTGAGATGTTCATGCTCTTTTGAGCAGGTGTGGCTGATAGGCCCCGTCAGAGGTCAGGTAGAGCTGGGGAACTGGCTATGGGAGCAGCCACTGTTCCCAGTTCCAAGAAACCCTCTTCCAAAATGGTACAGCTATAGAGCTCACAGCTGCTTCTGTTTCTCACAGCCAATGGCTGAGGGACTGTAGCCTATGGGGTGGACGTGAGGGAGGCATTTGGACAGGCAGATGCTGAGTGGAACCACGAGAGACTTAGAAGTTTCAGAGAAGGGACCTGCTTGGTGCCTATGCCAGAGACAGGGTGATGGGGGACCCTGACTGGCCTGTATACAACCTAGAAGGTTCATTCAGGCAGAGATGTCTGAGGGGACCTTGAAGAGAACGTATTTGCAAGGCAAAGAAGGGGAAGGACGTTCCAGCCCAGGGGAAGAAAAGATACTGAAGCACAGGAGCTCAAAAAGGCTCAGCCCAGGCAGGCGGCAGCTGAGAGGTGAGTGCATGGGGTGTGAGGTGGTGTGAGGCGAGTGAGGGCAGGAGGCGCAGCCCGTGAGTCCTCTCATGGTGCCTGCTTCATGCAGGGAACAGCAAGGCCCCTGGATGCCTGAAGCATCGGATCAGAGCAGCAAGCCCAGAGGATCGACTTTCCAACGAGCTTCTTCTGTTGCGGGGACTTTTATAGGAGAATCAACCTGTTATCCTCATTCTTGTTCTTGAAAGCTGCAGCAGGAAGAGGGGGGCTGCCTCCGAGACTGAGGCAAGTGGGGTCTCCCTACCGAGGACAGCCCTCTGACGCAATAATCTCTCCCTGCCTTCTAAGGGAATGGGAGCTGATCGGATGTTTATGCTCTGCAGTAGCTTGCCATGAAAAACAGGATTTTCGATGCTGTTCACTTAAAACACGTTTTGAAAACCTTGCGGTGAGTGTTTGAAGAATGAACACACAATGTTTGGCAAACAATTTGGGAAACACAAGGGAGTTCCCTGTGACGAACACGCTTTGTCATCCCTGGTGAATGCCCACCTCGGTTCCTCTCTACAGAAACAACTGCTGGAACCAGAGCCTTTCATTTCCTTCCATGAAGATCTTCAGAGGGGCCTGTGGGGACAGTTGTGAGGAGACAGTAGGACTTTTACAGCAGGAGAAAGTAGGTAAAGGTCTGTCTACCCAGCACAGGAAGGGCAGGCCTTTATAGACTTGGTAGGACTCACAAGTAGGGTGTGTGTGTGTGTGTGTGTGTATGTGTATGTAGTTGGGGGTTGGGTAGCAGAGACTAAGTCCACTCTCACTCAGGACCTTGGGGGGGGGGGGGAATGACAGCTTCAGAGAGAACCTGGTGACCAAGCTCTTCTCCCATCACTGCCTTGGCATGGCTGGCCTCTGGAAGCAGAAGGTGACCATCATAGCAGTGACCATGACAAAAGAAGATTAGCTACTTCCTGTCCCCAAGTCTTACCTAACAGAAGGTAAGTCCCAGGTTCCTAAGTCTTGCCTAACCCTAAAGTTGAGCACCTCCCTGGCTTGCAAAGGCATTGGGTAAGGAGAAGCAATGCCGATCGTGGATGGAGGAGCACCCGGCCAGGCATTTGTGTGGAGGGTTCTGAGTTGGCAAGAACACACAATTCTTTTTCCTTTACTTGACACATCTTGCTCCATCTACAACCCTGAATACCCACTGACGCTAGAGGAACTGAATGTAGCAGAGCAAGTTCAGGTTCAGGCGGATGTGCACATCACACCGGGGAGCCGTGCCTTGGCCCATGCAGTGAACAAACAGCTTGTAGACAGGGAGTGAGTGGCAGCTCCCCAGGAAAACAGACACCTGCTGCAGGCTGCGAATCAGTGCCTGTCAGCCCAGCCCACTCCTGAGTCAATGACAATGAGAAACTAACATTTTTTTTTTTGCGGGGGGGGGGGGCGGGGAGTAATAAACACTTATTAAAAAGCAAAAAAACACCACTCTAAAGTGCCTATAATTGAATTTCCAGTCAACAGTGTGGGTGAGGGTCCAGAACTGGTTATCCAACAAAGAAAAACAAACATGGTATGTAGTACTTGCTTATGATTCACAGCAGGGGATTGGATGGATACAGCAGCACTTGTAGAGCCTGCCTAGCAAGCACAAGGCCCTGGGTTTGATTCCTTAGTATCACACAAGCCAGGCACGGTGGCACACGCCTATAAAACCAGCCCTCGGGAGGCTGAGGAAGGAGGAATTTTGTGTTTAAGAAGTCACTGACCATCTTTGCTAAAGTAGTATTCATGCTCAGCAGGGGGAGGGCAGTGAGCTGAGGGGTGACCAGAGGAGGCTAGAAGGGGGACCCAGGAGGGGCAGACCACATTTTGAGAATATGTGAAGGCAAAGATGGAATGAAGACACTCCCCCTCCCCCAGCAGCAGGAGACGCAGGGCCCAGCGAGAGGCTTAGCAGCATGTTACCAGCAAAGAGCTAGGTGACAAGAAAAAATGAAAATACAGGCAAGGGGAAGAAAAGCCCACCCACGTCACCAAACCCAGTCAGAAACAGTCAGAACTGCACTGAGAACGGCCCCCTTTAGGGTTTTACCCCTTCAATGTTTTTTTTTTTTTTCAAACCCACTACACATTCTAAAAGTATACAAAGGTGATCTGACCAATTATGCTTTTTTTTTGAGACAGGATCTTGCTCTGTAGCTCAGGATAGTTCTAAACTAATTATGTAACCCAGGCTAGCCTTCGATTCATGGCAATCCTCCCTCCTCAGCTTCCCGAGTGCTAGGATTAGAGGTGTGGGCTACCACGCCCAGCTTATGTGGTGCTGGGGAATTGAACTCAGGGCCTTGTGCTTGCTAGGCAAACACTTTAACCACAGTGCTATTCCTCTAGCCCATGACTAATTATTGAAAAACCATATTTATTAGAAGGGAAATTGTTTGGTGGGTAGGACCTTCCTTCAATCAGCAACTGAGCAAGCTGGTCCCTCTGCCCAAAACATTCTTCCCACTTTCCTCCCTCTTCCCCAACCTGCTTACACTTCTCTGCCAGGATCATTGTAGATACCACATCCTTAGGAATGCTCCCCCCTACCCCCCCATCCTACTCTGGTTAGGAGCTCCTCCTACTGTCCTCCTAGGTCCTTAACCATAACTGCACATTCACTAGCCTCTAGTGTCCACGAAGGTGGACATGTTTGTATTCACTAACACATTCCAGGGCTCTGCATGGTGTCTGGTATTTGGAAGGCAGTCCATAAATCTTCTTTGTGTACATGAAGAAATCCTTTCTTGAGCTTGAAGCCGGAGACTTTCCCTGGGGTTCTCAGAAGAAAAACGAGCAGACATAGCTCATGTTCCTCACAGGAGGAACCCATATCTACAACCTGGAGTAGTGCCAGTCACATCTTCTGACCCAAGACTCAGGAATCCCCTCATCCTGCTTCACACTCTTGCGACAAGGACCCCCACATCCTGAGGATCTGAGCCTTGGTAGCACCGATTCCTTCCAAACATCAGGATGTCAGTCCTATGCCTATGACAATCTGAGGCCAGGACTCCAGATAACTTCAGTGGCCTACAGACGAAGCTGGATAAGGATAGGACATGGGAGGTCTACTTTGCAGCCCTGCTGCCCTGAGCTGAGCTGATGTTTTCACGTTCTAGATGACCACGAGGCCTCGCTTCACTGGGGGGCCCTGGTGCAGATGACATTGTCCTGGGGGTGATATGTAGAGAGACACAACCAGTCACGTTTTCAAAGTCATGTGAGCACTACCCCACACTCACACGCACTCTCTCTACAAACATCCCCACCCTTTGATCAACAGATGAGCTTCAAGTAAAAGAGTACCACGTGCACAAGACGGTAGCGGGCAGTACCCCTTCGCTCCTCTTCCCACCAGCACCACCAAGGCACCACCAGCTCTAAGGAATATAAAGCATGTACATTTCAAAGTCAAGTTTAGGGCTGGAGGAACAGCTCAGTGATTAAAGCACTCGCCTATCAAAGACAAGCTTAGTTCTTCAAGCCAGAGGAATAAGGGGTAATGAAGTTAGCTGAAGTACAACTGGAAGACATCTCTTTTTCTTTCCTGTGTTGTCTCAGTGTCCCCTTGTCCTCCGTCCCTCTCTGTGAACCTTCACTATTGCTTCCTCTACTATAAACGGAGGCCCTGTTCTTTCCTGGAGTTTCTTCCTTGTTCTCTCCATCTCACAGACACTTCCCCACCTACTCTTCCACTGACCTCAGAGAGGACCTATGCTTTGGATAGGGCAGACAGAAGATAGCAGAAGCTTCGGTGAGGCTTGAGCTCCTAAAACACAATCTACTCATGGTTAGAAGCTGAGCAGCAAGTTGGGCATGGTGACATAGGCCTCTAATCTCAGTACTCTGGAAGGCTGAGTCAGTAAGATCACCAAGTTCAAGTCCAACCTGGGCAATGTAGCAAGACCATGTCTCAAAATCAAAAATTTAAAAAATGGAGGAATAGCACTGTGGTGATGGTACTTGCCTAGCAAGCACAAGGCCCTAAGTTTGATTCCCTAGCACCACATAAACTGGGCATGGTGGCATATGCCTATAATCCTGACATTCAGGAGGCTGAGTTCTAGGCCAGAGCTACCATAGTGAGTTCAGGGCCAGCTTAGACAACAGAGCAAGACTCTGTCTCAAAAAAAATCAAAAACAGTTCCTGCTACTTTACCTCCTTCTAGGGAGTTGACATATCCCCCATCCTCCAAGAGACACAAACTGAAATGGGGTGGGAGTGGTAGACTGAGGCTTAATGTTTCTTCAGAGATCTGTGAGCAAGAGAAGACAAAGGGGTTCTAGAGGCCATACACACTTCTCTGGGCTTCAAGAACTTAAGAATTGGACCTACCCCTTAGCCCACCTTATTGCTGCCCACCTCTGTTCCCCTGTTCCCATTAAGCATGTCAGTTTAAAAGAAAAGTCACTTTCTGTTTGGCCCATTTATTATTTATTTTGACAAGGTAATACAGGAACACTGTTCAAATTTTTAAATATACAGAAGGGAATTCAAACGCTAAGTTCCCTGCCTCTTGCCTGCCCCTCCCCAGAGTTAGTCAGTGCTAGCAATTTCTTCTAACTATGCAGAGATAAGCAAATATGTGTCAATATTCTCCTTCCTAAAACACAAACAGGAAATACACTATAAACATTTCTGCACTTTGCCCTTTTCACTGGAAGATTATTCCCTGTTAGTACATAAAGACATACAATTATTTGTTAGCTGTACTGTTGCATCGTAAAGACCCATCAGATTGATTTGCCCAGTCTCTTAGGGACGGATGCTTCTGTTTCCAATCTCTTGCTGTTTCTTTGTACTTATCTCTCCTCTGTTTATAATCCAGAAGACTCCGGGAGATACAGGGATGGAAGGTCCTGAAGCAGATCCTGCCAGCCCAGGCCCCTCCTCACTAGACTCCCTAGTGTATTTGCATGTCTGCATGTGATTGGGTAGCCCTGGCCTTGGGGTAGAGTTCCCAGGGCTTTCTGCTTCTTATTTTAAGGCAGCAGTTCACATCAAATGAGCTGCTTAATGCACAGAGGTTATTGGCCATATGCAGCCCCGGTACAAAATGACCAGTCTTCTTTATCACAGCACCTATGATGCTAACTTGACTTCCTTCTGTCACTACAATCATCCTCCTTGAGACAGAACAAGGCAGGCAGATAAAATAGGCAGAGGAAACTGGCTAGTAAGACATCCTACCTCAGGCGGGGCAGGGGGAGGGGCAATTTCATTCAATCTTTGAGACTGCCACAGGCTCAGAACCAGAAGAGACTGCAGTTGAAAAAGAAGGTTGACAGGGACATCCTCTTGGGACGAGGAGGGCAATCCCACAATACAAAACAGCCAAGCACCCCAGGAAGAGGCAGTAGGCAAGAGACAGGAAGAAGTGAAGGAAGAGACTTGGATGACAGGAAATGAAGGCAGAAATGTCCCTTCCAGCTCCTGTGTAGATATGCAGAATGGTAGAAACCTTGCCCTGAGATTTCTAGGGAGTTATCCCCATTGCAGAGTCCTCAGAGACAACCTAAAATAATTTTTTGGGAAAACCAGAAAGCAAAGAAAGACAGAGAGAGGACACAGAGAGACAGAGACAGAGAATCATCTGGAGAAAGAAGTAAATATTGCTCAGGTTCTGGTTGGGCCATTCATTCCCTCCCTGCAGTGAAAACCCAGCACAGCTGGAATCAACAAAACTGAGTGTGTCTATGTCAGGCATCACAGCCTCAGGCTGCTCCCAGCAGGGAGCGGAAGACAAGGAGGACATTGGAAGACAGTCCCATGAAGGGGACATCAGAGGAGGAAGGAAGAAGCAGGAACCAGGCTGGCCTGCCCAGTGTCCGGCTACTGCCCTACTCCTCCCACCCACCCAGGTCTAACTGCTCATCCCAAGGACCACCTAGTCATGCAAGAATCCCCCATGGGAGAAGGCAGGGAGGTCTGGGGCACAGGAGGCAGTTTGGGCCAGGCAAGCCATGGGGTTGACCTCACAGGCCCCAGAATCCTGGTCCTCCCGGAAGTAGATGGCGTCAGCAGAGAAGAAGGAGGGATCCTCGTCAAAGAAGTTGTAGGGTCGGAGGAAGAAGCCCACCCCGTTCCCCACGGTCACCGTGTTGGGAATGTCTTCTGAATGTGGGATGTGCAGAAAACCAGTTGTTACCCAGGCCACCAAGTCCTAGCCGAGGAGAAGAAAAAACAACATGAGGTCTGGCTTTGCTAGGGACAAAGTGGCCTGGCAGTGGTGGCTTCAGCCCATAGCCCATGGATCTTAAGTCCTTAAACTTTTTCCCACTGGTCAAGAAGTTAAAGCATTGTGTTTATTTCACATTAGGAATGACACTTCTCTCCCTCTGCTTGGCCTGTACTCTTCATCTTTGATGCTTCTTGCTATGGTCAGGATCTGGAATGTTCCCCAAAGCCTCAGGTTTGGAAGATAATTCAATCATAAAGGTTAATCTATTGATTTCCTGTGCTATTAACAGGGGACCTGGTTAGAAGAGGCAGATCACTAAGGGCTTGACCTGGAAGGGGCAGATCCTGGGGTTACGACCTAGAAGGATATGTGCTGGCTCCGCTCTTTCCTGCTCTCTCAGCTTCCTGTCTCACCATGCGATGAACAGTTTCTCTCTGGCTAGGCCTCTGCCAAGCCCTTCCACCATTGCCAGTTGCCCATGAATGGACAGAGACCTTCTGAAACTCAGAGCTAAAATAAACCTTTCCTCCTTTAAGTTGTGGGTGTTGGGTGTTGTGTCCCAGCAACAAAAAGTAACTAAGCATTTCCCATCATAGTGACGTCCACCAGACACCCCAGAGGTGACACCCACAGACTGCTCTGCCCTCTCTGAGAGCTTCTAAACTATAACCAATGAAGATGAGGGGAGCAAGGCCAGGGTTTGGGAGGCAGAAGTGGGTTGATAGGGTGAAATTCACCCTTAGTGGTCAAGGCAGAAGTGACAGAGGATTTAGGCTGAAGAGCCACAGCCTTTTCTGGTAACTTTCAGCTCTCCTAGAATCCTGGGGCCTAGAAAGGTCTCGGAACTTCAAAGCCTCTTTATGAAGACAGGCCTTGGTCCTCACCCAGAACGTACATAGGAATTTCCAGCTTCGGAAAATTCCCCTAAAACCTAATGATCAGATCCACTAAAGTGCAAAAGGCAGGAGCCAGATCCACCCCAAAGGAGATCAGATGATTTTTGGCGACCCTCCCAGAGAAGGGGAGTTTTATCCTCACCTCTCCCTGACCCCACTCATCCCTCAACTCACCTTCCCAGCAATAGTCTCATTGTTGATGAAGTCGGGGAAGTAGACCGTGGGGGTCCAAGGGTCATTCTGATTAAAGATGCTGCTGCTACTGGGCTCCTTCTCCTTCCTCTGGGTCACAGCCAATTGGTACCTAAGGGCACACTGGTCAGGCCTCTGTGGTCACTAACCGTATCCCACTGCCTAATTATGATGGAAGGGAACTGAGTGCTTAGGCCTCAGCTTCTGCTTGGCACTCACATACCAGGGCTATGGAATCCCCAGCACCACCCTGAAGGTCACATCCTTTCAGTCACCCCTCTGCTATTTCATAGCCCAGCCCCTCCTAGAAAAGCAGAGTTCAGCTCTCCAAAGGGACTTGTGCCCCACTGACACTAAGAATGCTTTTTGCAAGCTCCCTAACCTGAACACCATTTGAGCTGTCTCCAGGTGTGTGTCCTCCTCCACGGCTTCCTTTCCCCTCTCATCTCCCCCACCTGGCTGAGAACCTACCACTCACCTGACCCAGCTGAAGGCTCTCTCCACGGGACTGTTCAAGGGCAGAGGCTTCCCAGCAAAGCTGAGTGTCTGGATGCGGTAGCCCCGCCGGTGACCCCACTTGTTGTTCTGGTTGCTGGCCAGGTATAGGTAGCGAGGAGTGGCCCCTCCCTGGAGGAAGGCAGCCTCTTCTTCTGTCTTCAGCAGCTTCTGAGTCACCTGCATCCTCTGTATTTGGCTCTCAGACTGCCAGGGCACATCTGTGGGGATGTAGGTCATGTCCTCGGCCCAGGCCCAGTTCTCCAGTCCTGTGTGAGTTGAGTGAAGAAAAAGGGCTGGTCGTGTAGCTGCCCTAGCCAACCTGGCTTCAGAGTGGAGACCAAAGTGCACTCAGAACCAAGTGCGCCCTTGCTCCCATTTCCTCTCCCCCAAATTAAAACAGGTCTTCAAGGATTATACTCATTCATTCTTTAGCACAGAGAATGGTGCTCACCCCTGGTGACAGAGCTAAATGAGACTTCATCTTTGCTCTCTCACTCACATGGGGATGCAGACGAGTAAGCCACTACCTGGCCTGGTGTGAGAGGGACATGGCAAAGCAGGCTCAGGGCTACAGGAGTACAGGCACAAGCAGGGACAGGGAGCCTCCAGGGCATCTCAGCCTGGCCTTAAAGGAAGCCACCAAAGGAAATGAAGGGGAAGAGAAAAGCCTAAGCTAAAAAAAAAAAAAAAAAAAAAAAAAAAAAAAAAAAAAAAAAGAATCCTGAGTATAACCTGTAGAGTGTTAGAGAGACATGGGAGATGTGGGGGCAGTTATGGGGAGGATCTGCAAAGCAAGTGGAAAGGGCCTTGTTGGTCGTTTTGCAGACAACGTCCTCCAGGGGCTGGGGAAAGTGGGAGCTGTGTACGCCACTGGATGGCATTGTGGGGAGGGCCACACAGCAGAGCCCAGATCCGCAGAGAGCACCACCTGTGGAGACAGCAGGGCTGGAGGAATGGCACAGCGGTTAGAGCACTTGCCTAAAAAGTGCAAGGCCTTGAGTTCAAAGGTCATTGCACCACTGGATATGGTGGCACATGCCTGTAAGTCCAGCACTAAGGAGGTTGAGGCACAATGATTGTCATGAGTTCTACACCAACCTAATGGGCTCCACAGTGAGTGTAGGATCAGCCTAGACCACAGAGTGAGAACTAGGAAGGGTTCTGAGATATTTTAGAAGCAGAAAAGAAAATTCAGTCAAGGACTCAATGTGAGGAAGAAAAATTTAAAAATAAAAAGATGAAAATGCCAAGATATGAAGGAGCCACGGCTTTCTCTCTGAACTCCAATTCTAGGAACTATTAGGAAATTTTCCAGTGTCCATTCTACAGCTTGCATTAAAGTGAATGGCTCCCAAAGAGAGGTGGAAATCTGGGAGAAAGAGGACCCATCTCCCAAAGGAACCATACAACCTGGGTTGTCCCACGATTGGCCTGCATGTGCCAGGACATTTGCAGAACAAAAATATATCCTCCAACACGCCAGTACACAGGCCAGATGCAGAGAAAGAGGCAGGCTGTGAACTAAACAGCCGCCTCCATAACCTTGATCTCACATCAGTACATGGGAGAGAAGAGGGCGTTAAGGGATACTAGTAACTGAGATCCTGCCTCCTGCCTGAGCTTGGTCATTTCCCAGGATGTTCCAATAGGATAATGAAGAGGGAGGCTAGCAGCTATGCACCCAGCTATTGAGCTAAGATTCAAATAAAACTCAATAGCTAACTCTCCCATCCAGTGAAAGGGAAGCATGAAAATCCGAATCTTTCTTTCAAAGATCACCCACATAAAATCTAAAGCAAACAGTGGCAACGTTTCAGCATCTCTTGCAGAATCATTGTCTCTGGCAGGACATCTTACCTGCTACATCCAGATCCACCTTGAAGTGGATGGTATGGGTGTGGACGGTGCCCAGCGTGTGCTCCCCAACTCGGTTTCCATATGTTCGGCCATCACCGAAGAGGAAAGCTGAGCTGATGTAGCCCGTGGCATGAACTCGGACTTCTATGGCCCCATTGGAATGGAAGATCATATCCCACACATAGTCATAGTTGAGCAAGGTAGACACAGATCGGATAACCAGCGCAGTCTCTACAACGCCCCCATAATAGTAGGAGTAAAAGTCCGAGTGGTGTCGCCGCACAGGGATGCCCTGGTTCCATTCAAACACACAAAAGGCATCACGTATTGTCTTGGGAGTCTGCGACTCCATAAGGAAGTGCCAGTCCACATAGGTGGCCAAGTAGGGGCAGTCCACCCCACGAGTCAGGGGTGTGGAGAACTTGCCAATGCCAAAGCTACCATCCAAATAGTGTGTCAGCATTGCAGCAGGAGAATTTCCACCATAGGCAGCCAAGGCC
>PVKB01008949.1:0-11718 GCA_004027205.1 Ctenodactylus gundi | reverse complement strand
CCCATGTGGAAGCCAATGCTTTACACGGTGGCATTTTTACACTCAACTGTGCAGGTAACTCTGCCAAGCTGTTGGCATGTGTAGGAGGCACTGGGGATGCCCCACGGCGGCAGGGGAGGCCCACTGAGTCATCCCAGCTGCCCTCGTTTCCTGCCTTTTCTCCCCCTTCTGGCATCCTCGGTCTTTGTCCTGGATTTCACGACAAGGAAACGCCCTGTCCCTCCTCCCTGTCCCCCACAGAAACTAAAGTTCCTGGGGACAGAGACTGGCTTATTACGACTGCTCATTCTCCTGCTGTCACAGCAACACCCAGGGCACAGTCAGAGCTCGGTCGGTATCTGTGCAGTGAACAGATTAGCAGGAGGGGCTTGGTCATGATATTGTCTGCACCGGCCAGGAATCGGACGTGCCTCCTCTCATGTGACAGCAGCAGCTGCGTGTCAAGGTGGAGTGATTGCCACCTTCAAAACAAGGACCTGATGCTGAGAGTGCTTAAGTACTCAATTAATTTTGATGCTGAAGACTGAGTAGGGCCTTAGCACTGAGCTATATCTTCAGCCCATTTATTTTTTAATATGAGATAGTCTTACCAAGTTGCTAAATCATCCAGGGTTGAACTTGAGATATTTCTACCTCAGCCTCTCAGAGTGCCGGTATCACAGGACTGACATGGCAGAGTGCTGGCAAGAATTGGGGTAGCCCTGCCTCTGGTTGCTGTTTTCCTTCACAGGCTAATTACTTACATAGTGATTGAATACTTTTGAATATCAGACAATTCATCTATAGGGTTTTTAAAATTTTTGTTATGGTTTTGTTTTGCAGTTTTGAGAATGAAAAGTCTTTAAAGGTTTGGTTTGTTCTTTAGTACTGGATACTAGAGATTGAACCCAGGACTGTAGCACTGAACAATCTCCCTAGACCTTTTTTATTTGTTTGTTTGGTTGGTTGGTTGATTGATTTGTGTTTTGAGACAGGGTTTCTCTAAGTCCTAAGTTGCCCAGACTGGGCTTGAACTTGTGATTGTCCTTCCTCAGCCTCTCAGAATGTGGGGTGTACAGGCCTGTTGGGCACCCTACCTGGATGTCTGCGTTCCAACTTCTGTATTGTTCTGTTCTGGAAAACTGTGTGACTCTGATGCACTTGATTCACTTCTTGGTTTCTCAGAGGCTCAGAGGCAAAGAGGCCCCTCAGCCACTCCTATGCTCAGCCGCTGTCACTTCCCCGGAGTCACACCCTCAGCTGGGCCCCGGGGTGGGCGGCACTCCCCTAGTCTCCCAAGGATGGAGGCAGTTCAGAGCCACCTCAGCAACCGCCCTGCCGTGTTTACCCGGTGGCTCTTTGTCTTCCTGCTTTTGTAGGTGCCACACCGCCACCAGCAAGGGCCACAGTGGTTATATCTTCCAAACGTGGGAGGCTTGCAGTCGGGCTGCAGGCTTTAGTGGTTATTTTTAGTAAATTCCATTATTTTTAGTAAATTTCAGCTTTCAAATTACATCTAATTTTTTTCACTCTAATACAAACATTGACTTTACTCTGTTAATTCCTCATTTATGATCACTGATGATTCTGTTCTTGGAAGTGATGGCTCATTGCTTCCACTCTGCTTATCTGGAGTTTTGTGTTGGGGGGTAGTGTGGCAGGTGTGTGCCTGTGCGTGTATGTGTCTGTGTGTTTGTGTCTATTATGCAAATACTAAACAGAAGGTGGCACAGAAGAAGAACAACAGGCCATGTCCCATCCTGGGGCCAAGGAGGTGCTTGCACTGAATAAAAGGCATGTTTAGGTAAAATAGAGGGAAAATATCTCCATTACTAAGCCTAAGAAACTAATAATAAAGTATTTATTTAAGAAAAAGTTTGAGTATCTCTAAAAAGTTACTAGTCGTGTCCTAGAAAGAGCACTTCACTCAGAGTCAGGAGGTCTGGACTTAAGGACTTGCTGTTAAATCAGCTGCATGAGGTCAACAAAACCTCAAGAATTATGACTTAGTAAATATTTAGAGACTTGTTTTTGTAAATCAGTTGGTTACAGATTCATGAAATAATTTTCGAATGGTTACTATGTTCAAAATTTTATACACTGTTCTTTAAGATACTGTCAACCTGTATTGACAATATGGTCTTAATTTTACTGTATCTTATTTTCATAGTTAAAAAAGAAGGCCTTACATTCAGTTTTTAAATACTTTTCTTTGTTGTTTTCAAGGAGCGAAGAAAATTTGGTCCCTTAGGATGGAATATTCCCTATGAATTCAATTCTGCTGACTTCACAGCCAGCGTTCAGTTTATTCGGAATCACCTTGACGAATGTGATATTAAAAAAGTGAGTGAAATTGTTTGTTTTGTTTTGTTTTTATTATAGCCCCTGACATGAAATACTCTTGGTGAGGTCTCCCCCAAACCTCTTTCAAAGAGCACTGAAAGAGGGAGAAGGTGTCAAGCAAGCTTGTGCTTGCTGAACTTGTAACTTGTAAATGGCCACTAACCATCAGGTGATGCTTTGGCGGTTTTGAAATGCTCACATACACAGAAGCTCATTTTTGTCTTCACCACTGAAAGGTAAATGCAGAAGGCATTGCTACGACACCCTTTCACTGATGAGGAGCAGACAAGAGACACCAAGAGTCTTCCTCAAGGTCACAGAGCTGAGAAGCAAACACACTTTTCCTTTTACTCACAGATTATAAAGGGTTTGAAATGGGAATTTTTTCTAATCTTGAGCAAGTTGATGAGCCTCAGAGCACATGTCCTCGTCTGTAAAGTACCCACATATTCTTCAGGTGACAAAGGAGTTAGTGCATGTGAAGATACAGTGGTGAGACCTGATAAGGGTTCATTAATATCACTAACTTTCCATCCCTCAGCCTTCCCCTGGACTAGGTCTTCAAGACAATCATGGAAGACTCCACAATAGTAGGAGGCTGTTCATCAGCCAGGACAAGTGTTTAAATGGGCAGGAGGGAACTGCAGACCCAAATTTTCATTTTTCCCTTGAAATGATAGAGGAATATTAAAGAGTATTACAGTTTGATGACGAATTACAATGCAATGGTTCATATTCTGTGGTTATTTGTCACGTTGATATATGCAAATAAAAGTCACCTTGGAATAGTTGCTTTGAAAGGCAACACAAAACTATGGCATAAAAAGACCCCAACATGAATGGCAGGATAGAAAGAGGGGCTGTGGTCAGTTAGGAAAAGAGTGAATCTCTGCGAAAAGGGCAGGCATAGATGCTCACTGATTCCCCAAACCCATGTCTCTAATGTGTTACAGAATTTGAAATGCATGTAATTAAGAAAGAAAGAAAGAAAAAGAAAGAAAGGCAACCAAGCTGAAAAACTTTTAAACAAGAAAAATTAAATAAGAATCAATCATCCTGCATTCTCCCACACCAAACGTTTTGATGGTTTTCTTTTTTTTCTCACCATTTTTATTTCACATATTTATATGTGCAATACAATGTATTTACAATGAGCTTGACTATTTTGTGCTCATATGTATCGCATCAATATTACAGTCCCTTCCCCTCCCCATTTTTGGCCCTTCCATACCCTCCCTGCCTCCCTGAATCTCCCACTATCACACTCATTTTTTTCTATAGAATGTCTGTGTTCTGGGTTTTCCAAATCAGAGAAACCAGGCGATATTTAACATATTTAATCTTCTGAGTCTGACTCACTTCACCACTCAAATCACCACTCTTTAGGTCAACTTCCCAACCCTAGAATGGGCTGCAGTGGCCATATCTTGATGCCCCTTCTCTGGACCCAGCCAGAGTCCTTTATTGGGACAATTTGCCAAAAGGTTTTTTTTTTTTTTTTGTATTTTACTGTATCTTTGTGGAGGTTCTTTAACATGGCCTCACCCACCAGTCCACATAAGAACTGTAACAATGAAATTCATAAGCCTACAAAATGTGGAAAGAAAAAAAAAAGAGAAGTTAAATTTCAAATTCCTTAGATGAATCATGAAAATTAAATGTTTGCACATTCAAAAGATATTCAGATTATCATTATATCAGTCAGTTTTCTTAAGATAAACTTATATCAAAGAGCAACTAAGTGAATTGCTACATTAAATGAACTTTAAGGTTATATTGAATTGCTACATTAATTGAACTTAAATCTATATCATGTAAGTATATTACACACAAAGCCATAGATATAATAGCATACTTAGTTATTTCAGAATTTTTTTACTTTCATAAATTGTTTACTCACATTTTACTAATTACTAATATTTTGCCAGATTTGATTTATCATCTACCTGTCCATTTATTATCTACCTATCCATTCATAAATTCATACATATTTTTAAAGATTTTATACCAATTTCCCATGTTGAATATAATTACTATGCTTTGCAAACTAATATATTATCAAAAATAACAATTAAGAGAGAAGTTTCACAGATTTTATGAGACAGCTGGTATTATTTTAAAAGGATACCAACTGAATGATTCTGATACCAGCCTATTTTTTGTTACACTTTCTCTTTGAATGTTTCCTTTCCTCTATGTTTTTTTATGCTGCTTATCTCTCAGTTTCTCTCAAAGATTCCTCTAAGTATTTTTTTTGCAATGCTGGACTAGTGGTTGAAAATTTCTTCAGGGATTCTTGGTCATGAAAAAATTTTACTTCTTCAATTTTCGGGGATAAATTTGCTGGATACAACAACCTGGGTTGACGCTTGCTGTCTTTTAAAGCTTGGAAGATTTTGCTCCAAGCTTTCCTGGCCTTTAAAGTTTTCACTGAGAAATATGCAGTAATTTGAATGGGTTTGCCTGTGTAGACCAATGTCTGTTTTTCTTTTGCTGCTTTTAATATTCTCTCTTTACGTTGTATTTCTGAGGTTTTGGTTATAATGTGTTATGATGAGTCTCATTGCTGGTTGAGGTTATTTGGTGTTCTATAAGCTTCTTATACCTGAAAATTAATTTCTTTTTCTATATTTGGAAAATTTTCTTATATGATTTCAGTGAATAAATTCTTTATACCTTCAGTGATGTCTTTGGCTCTTTCTCCCACACCCGCAATTCTGATGGTTCTAATTCTAATTGGCTTTCTTAGAATCATCCATCAGCTCTTGTATACAGCTACTTTGCTCGTTTCTGATTTTGGAGTTGTGCCTAAGTATAGCATTTGTTTCCTCAGCCTTATCTTCTAGGTCTGAAAGTCTGTTCTCATGATCTTTGAGTCAACTTCTTCTGCTTTCAAATATATTTTTCATATCCTGAGTTTCCGCCAGATTTCTTTTCAAGTTTTCCACTTCCCTGTCAAAATGTTCCTTCATATCTTGCATTTCCTTCTTTACCTCAGCCAACTTTTTATTTGTGGCTTCTTTATGCTCATTAAGCTTTGTATTTATTAGGGCCACTATTTGATTAACAAGTTCCTTTTTAAGCCTGTTGTTCCATGTTTGCATTTCTTTGAGAAGATCTTGTTTGAACTGTATGTTCAACTGATTTGTTTGCTTTTTGACTTCCTTCCCTATGAGTTCCACTATCTCATGGCCCATGACATTAGTTTCTGGGGTCTTGGGCCTTTCTTCATGTGTCCTGTTGCCTTGCCTTCTTCCTGTGTTTCTGCTGTTGAGGTACTTTACTTTGCAGACCTAGCCGAGAGGTTTCTTTGAATGGCTATGAGGATGTGGAGGATGGGGTTGGGAGGGGGTCAAAATTCCTCTGAGTTCTGTGCTGTCAGTAAGGGAGAATCTGGTAGCCTGGGGGCCTCTGAAGTGTCTCATTCACCCTCAGCCCCCTCAGCAATGCTCTCCCACCTGTCCTGGCTTCCCTTTCCCGAGGGCAGGGCTCTCTACCCTCTGAGATGCTGCCACTACACCTCAGCCGTTCAGGAGGTCAGCAGCCTTTCTCCTCTCCACCACTGTCTCTTGTGCCACTGTCTTCCTAATCACTGTGTAAGAGTGACCTCAAAAACCATGATATGCTCTTCTGAGCTTTCTTTCACTCTAAATAGTTCAGTCTGAGGATCTTTGTTTGTTTGTTTTTTTTTTTTTTAATGGCTCCTGCTTACGCCATTGCCTGTTATGTCTGTTGAGCACTGTTGCTGATCTGGGCTCCAGGAGGCCTTTCCTAGGGGGAGCTTGCATTGCATTTGTAGCATGCACTACCCAAAGGCTTGTTTTTTGGAGGCTGGGGATAGCAATTGTTATCAATTTCTACTTTTTCCAGATCCATGCTTGCTTTGGTCTGAGATTTCAGGATCCAGACTTTCTTCCTTCTGTGGATGTCAGAAGCTCAGGGACTAGCTCAGTAGTACTGGGGCTGCTTCCTGAGCTGCTCTTTTTCTCCATTTACAATATGTCTTCAGGATTTCTGACCTTCCTATGGCCTCCTTTTAGTTGTTGGGCACTCCTTTCTATCCTATCTCGGTCCGAGGTTCTGGGCTCTGAGCCATCTTTCCTCCCTCTGCTGATGCCAGTGGCTCCCAGCCTTTCACAGTTAGCCTGGAGCAGCTTCCTGAGGTGCTGTTTTTTTTTCCCCTGCTTCCAATGTTTCTTCCGTATTTCTGATCTTCTCTGGCCTCCTTTCAATTGTTGGGGCGCTCCTCCTTGTCCTAGCTATGTTGTGCAGATGGTTTTTGACTATATTCTCAACTTCTTAAATGGGCCTGCAAGGAGACATTATGCAGCTCTATTACTCAGCCACCAAGTTGACCAAAGTTCCTTGATGGTTTTCTTAAATTATTGTTAATATCTGAAATATATTGCTAATATGAGATCACAAATTAATGAATACTTTGGCATAGCTTTAGTCTGTCAATAAGAATGGGTTTGCAAAAATTGCATTGTAGAAAAATCCCATAAATAAGTACTTTGCTAGTTGTTCTCATACTGATCCCAGAAAATGTATTGCTAGGAAAACAGCATACTACAAATTACTTTATTTTCCTCTTGTCATTACTAAATATCACATTTCATTTCTATTGCAACTTCACATGACTACAATAAGCATTATTGGTAATCATATCCAGAGAGCGAAATGTACTTGTTCTTATTTTAAATAATCAATGGACAACATACCAACTAGTATTGTAGTATTGCAGATTGTAGCATTGTTGCTCTTTCTTGGTGAATAAACTGCCAGGTAATAGTGGAGTTATTAATATAAGATAGTAAAAACTTTTAAATATAGTCTAGATATCACTCCTGTTTCCAGACCTGTTCTATAGATAAAGACCTGGACATCTATGTGGATTGATGATGACTAATTTGTATTTTTCATAAAGGGTGTATCATGGAGTACGGTTCGGTACATGATTGGAGAAGTACAATATGGAGGCAGAGTGACGGATGACTTTGATAAACGCCTACTTAATTGTTTTGCTAGAGTAAGTCAATTTCAAAAAAAGAAAAAACGTAAAGACATATTTCATTGAATTTCTCTTCTAGACAAGAATGCATTTTTTTTCTAATGGGTATACCACACTTAAGGGGGGAAAAGTATAAAACAACTGATAAAAAATACAATTAAGGTAGAATCCTCTTCCCTTTCCCATCCACATCCCAACAACAGCAACATAATAGCAATTTACTTGTGGTCTCCAGCAGAAGAGCGGAGCAGTGGTCGACTCTCAAGGGTCTGTGGACTCCCTCCTGTGCAAGTCCTAATCTCCCCCAGTCCCTCTTCCACACTCTCCCTAAGCTCTCACCTGTGGGAAAAGCGTTAGCCTTTTCATCCGAATGTAACATCCATGGTGACTTCCAGCCCCCAAATAAGAAGTGGGGGAATTCAAGGCAGTCTGAGTTCATTTATTAGGAAAGACAAATGGAACTTGATGAAGTGTTTGTTTTTTCTCTCTATCCCATAAAATTTACAGATAGCACATTAGTAAGTATTTTGTAGAGAAGTATTCTTTAGCAACTATGGTCCTCAGATCGATGATGAATATTATAAATAATATCTATTAGGATGCTCTTCTTAAAGTGTTGTATATGTTAAAGAAACACTGAAAGAGGCCTGGGAATAGAGCTTTGTTGTTGAGTGCTTATCTAGCATGAACAAGGCCCTGAATTTGATCCCCAGCCCTGAAAACAAAAATCACAAACAAAAAAGAAGCAAAAAGATTAGATGGAAAGAGAAATCAAACATGCTAATATTTTTATATTAAGACCTATATTGGTGATTTTCTGTTTCTATAAAATTTTCTGTTCTCTTTCTTGTTTTATTTTTTCTTTTTTCTTAACAAAATTAAAACCTGAATAAGCATAGGTTTCTCAAGTATTTAGGTAACCTGTTACTTGACGAGAAGTCTGATTTTTGTTTAATTCTACATATCTTTGCATGTTTTGTAGAAACATAAAGGTAGAAAGTAGCAAGTGTTGGTGTGGACTTATGGTGGCTAAGCACTGATGCTTCAGGGTTAAGTTGGTGTAAACCTCTTAGAAAGTCCAGTAATACTTGGTGAAACCAAGTAGATAGGGGATATTTCAGGTAGACATAGCCCATAACATTTCAAAGCCTACAAACAGACATGTACAAAAATGTTCATGGCTACATTGTACATGGAGCTAAAGGTAAACATCAGTTTTCCTCAAAATAGACCCTGATGTGAAGATTTACACTTGGATGCCCCTTCACCCGAGCTGTGCCCTTTCTCCAAGGTATGATGACCTTGGCTGAGGCAGCTTCTTCCCACCAGTGCTGTTCTTCAGAAGGAACAATGCTGTGAGCTCACACACTTCAGATGGGAGAGTAAGATCCTGAGCCTTGGAGAAGTACCAGAGGCAAAATCGCAGTATTCACCTTAAAAGCGTAAGAATCCTGAGATAATAATGAGTAGTGAATGAGCACGATGGAAGACTGTAGCTCAGCTTTCTGAGGTACAGTCTGGCCGCCCTGGGTCCTATCAACTCTGTGGTATAACTAACTTCTGAGCCAGAACCAGTCACTCCTGAGTAGGTGGCCCAGAGAAATTGTCAGGATAGACAAAATTTATTCATAGCAGTGTTTATGGTAGCAGAGTGATAAACGAAACATACTGTGTCTACCACAGGAAGAGACAAAGGAACTATTGTGGGTGCCTATGGAGGTAAACAATGTAGCGCTTGAAAGAAATTATCTATGTGATATCATATAAATATTAAGGGCAGTGTTGACTGGAGCTGACAAGAGTAAAATAAGATATACCAAGTGACGCATGTGTATTTCACAAGTACGTATACATATTCAGGACATATGTCAAGAATACTTAAGTAGTTGCCCTCAGAAATAAGGAGACTAAATAGGTTTCAGAGCTGAATGGGGGAAAACTAAGAGGGCTATAAACTCATGGAAATTATAAAGTAGAGACTGTGGGAAATTCACATCTGTATGTGGAGTTCAAAAGTACACTCCTTGGAATAATTATGAATGTATCTAAACTGGCGTGCTAGCAGTAGGATCTGTGAAATGCTTAGTTAACTTCAGGATGTATCATGTGCATGTGTGCGTATTTGGCATGTTTTAATTTTGTTTATTTTAAACAAAATGTTGTTATAGTTAACATGTAATTGTACATATAGTGGGGTATGATTTGAAATTTTAATGTGTGCATGCACCATGTACTGATCAAACCAGGGTAATTAGCATTTTCATCTTCAGGATATATTTCATAGAGAGTACCAGGATAGTGCTGATAGGACCACGTGGCAGGATGAAAGAAGGGGGTAAGTTGAGGATTGCTGTCAGGTCTGTCCTAGCCAGCCTGAGGGAGAATGGAGAATTTACAGAGAAGCTGGAGGAATGAGTTGTACCGTCTGAGGCTGGAAATTAGGAGTCCTGTTTTGGACATGTGTTTGAGATGTCTGCTAGACATTCTGAAACTATAAAATATGTACATAAGAGAATACATTTAAATAATTCTCCACAGTTGAAATGTGAGTATAAGCATAGAGTTTACTAAATTTCCTCCTAGGCTTTAACTCTGATCCTTCTGATTTGCATCTTCCATATTTCTATATTGGGTATTTGGGTTCCACCTTAGTTTTACCTTCATCCCTGTAACTCGTGCTAATCTTTACAACCAGTAAGTACTGAGCTGGGTTTACTGAGGAGTGTGCTCAGTGTTTCCTACATGGTCCTCCTGTTTCCCTCCCTCTGGTGGTAGGGGGTGGCCATTTTGTATAGAGGTGAAGGTCATGGGTAGGTGTATGGATTGCTGAGCTTAGTGGGAGGAGATAGGGATGTTATCTCCCGACTATATCTATTTTCTGAGTGAAATAAAAAGCGGGGTCCTCTGTGTCCCTCTCTGAGGGCCCTTAGTACTGCACCTTTGTTGTAAATCGGCGCCTTCAAATCGCATCCCCCCTTGCCCTGTGACTTTCAGTGCAGGGATTGTCTTTCAACCTGTTGGTTTTCTCTGTTTTCCACGTTTCTCCTAAAGTGAGAAATTATACAACTTAATGTTCTTATTCAAGGATGGCTGCAGCATTAGTCAGCTTTCCATTATTGTAACAAATATCCAATATCATGCACCTCTACAGAGAGTGTATTTTAGCCTGTAGCTTTTAAGTCCATAGTCAGTTGGCCTCGGTTATTTTGGGTCTGTTTGTGAGCGCCATAGCTCCTCATGGCCGGGAGTACACGGTACAGCAAAACTGCCCATCACAGGGCTGGACACAAGAGAGGGGAAGATGGAGGACACGGGGTCCCACTGTCACTGCAAGGGCATGCCCTGCATGGCCACCTGGAAGACTTCCCCACAAGGCCCCCCATCTTAAGGTTCTACTGCCTTCTGGTAGTTTCACAGTTGTTTCAGCTCCAACCTGTAGCAGGTGATCTCTGTAGGTACTGCAAGCGTCAACCAGAGTAATCCCAGGAGAACTTCATATCTTGTATTCTGAATTTTGACTCCAAAGTAGCCCAGAAATATGGTGGCGCTCATCTATGTGTGTGTATTGAATCCAGCATTTTGGTGTGATTCAGTGGAGAGATGGCAAAACAGGCAGGGCTTCCTTTGGTGTGGAGACCCTCGTCACCTGCCAGCATGCTCAGTTGGGATCTGCATGCTGTGACCAGGAACTCCACTTCCTTGGGGTAGTTTAAGTCTTCCTGCGATTTCAGTCATCCACATCCCTGAAGCTGAATATTTCTAGATAATGACTGTGCCCATAGCACCATTCTCATTAGTAACTTTCAACTGCTCCCCATTTCTTAAATTAAGCTTGGTCATCACCCTGACTTCCAGTCATCCATACAATGACCTGACCACCCCCCACCCCCTTTGCTGTCCTCTCTCCTACAACAACTGCGTTACATTGACTCTACGGGTCAGCGCTTCCACCAACCTGCCTCACCTTTTTCATCAGTTACTCTGTGACTTCACTTACGTGACTGACCTTCCTAATCCCGAGCTCTGTCATTAAAATCCTCTCCTCTGAGGCTTCTCTCCAGAATTGATAAAACAGTCCCTGAAGTCCACCTGGCCAATCCTCCTTCCGGTCCTTATCCTCCCTAGTGCTTTGCTGGTTTTCTTCTGACTCTGACCTCTGCACCTTGTATGGTGGCTGTTACACAGTTGGCTTATCCTTCTACTGGGTCACAAACTCCTAGAGCAAACTGTCTCTCATCTTTGCATTCTGTTTAAATATCTGTGCCTTGTGTCCAGGAGCTGAATAGCTGACTAGAATCCAATAATATAACACAGGGAACCAGAACGTAAAGTATTTTAGAGCGATCACTGGACCTAGAAGGTCTGCACTAAGGCTAGGGAGGGGT
>PVKB01008948.1:0-11719 GCA_004027205.1 Ctenodactylus gundi | reverse complement strand
ACCTCTGGAGAGCTTGTCCTCTCTCCACAGACCCACTGAGTGTTACTCTCCAAGGCCAGGTGTGATGGAAGTCCTACCTGCCAAGGGTCACATCTGAGCCCGAGAAGGGCCCGCTGGGTCTGGGGTGCCATGACTCTCCGCTCATTTCCATCCCTGCCCTCGCTGTCCTGGGCCTCAGGTGATCTCCACCCAGTCTGGCAGCTGGGCACGATCCATTTCCCACTGCACCCAGTCCCGGCCTTCCTCCAGGGTCACAGGATGCTTGGGTATCTCCTTTTCTCTCCACTCTGCCCAGTTCCCACCTGTTGAGAAAATACCCAGGTAGCGCAAGGCTTCCTTTGGCCTCTGAGGACTTCACGAGTGCTCATTCCTCTTGCCGTTCCTTTAGCATCTTCACTGAATCTGAGTCACATACCACTAATTCACCCACCGTGTGCACAGAATGGCCCACGGCTCTCTGCTGCCCTGGCCACCGTGATACTTTCTCCAGTATCACCCCTTGTCTTCTGAGCGGACTGGTCCAGATAACTGCCATTGTCCTTGATGGACATTCCCGCTCTGGGTTCATGAAAGTTGTCTTTAAGTTTTTTATTTGGTTTATTTTTTCCAGGAACAGTAATTTGTAATGAGAACTATTCTAACTCTCATATCATCCTCATCCATTTCTCTTTAATCTTTTCTGGTCTAGTTCACTTTTATTTGCCTTTGTTTTTCACTACTTTCATGTGCTTATTTATTTTCTATTTAGTAAATTTCAATTTTGATTCTATATTTTCTGGGTTTTTTTTTCAGGCTTAAAAACACCACAAGGTCGTATTTATCTCTTTACGTTTTCACGTCATGGTCTCCCTTATTGAGATTTCGCCTTTACAACGATTCTTCTAACTACCTATTTTACCTGTCCCCTGGAAAGTCTCTGGTGTTTTCCCTCTTCTTTCTGCTTTAAAAGAGAAAAAAAGAAACACCTGACAATCTCTTTTATCCATGCTTCTTCACTAGCTTGTTCCTTAGAGCCTGGAATGTTTGATTTGAGAGTAGACCCTCCGCACATTCATACATACCCTGTTCTGGAACTGCAACTCAGAAATTGTTGGTATTGAGCTACAGATATGCTTCTTACGTGGAGAAATCTTTGCCACTTGACTTTCCTGAAATCATCAATGAGAACCTCATTCTCTAGCTTTTTAATTAAAAAACACTGTTTTCTGACATGAGTTAATCATACATGTTCATGGGGTCAGTGTGAAACTTCTACAGTCATACAGCATAGGCTGACCAACTCCAAGCCCCCTCCCCTCCACCACTCACGTGCCTTTCCCAGTTTCTAGTAATCACTATTTTGTATTCAGGTTAGCTCCTCGTGAAGATTTTTGTTTTTCACATGTAACAGAACATGAGATAAGCGTCTGTCTCTGTCTGGCTCTTCTCACTTCTTGTTAGGTCCTTCACTTCTACCTAGTTTGCTGCAAATGAGTGCTTTCTTCTTAATGACTGAATAGTACTCCATCAAATATCTATTCAGCACCTCCTTTATCTAGGTCAGTTCCACACCTCAGCTAATATAAATGACTCTACAATAACCATGGGCCTTCAGGTGTACAGTGCAAGCATCACAGAGTATACAGGATGTGATGGGCTGCTCACTGCGTGTATCTAAGAGCAGCTCACTAGAACACCCCATGTGATGCGCAGAGAAGCCTGCTGTGGAGCTGTCCCCTAGTAAGAACACTCATCGTCAGCGTCCTTGAGGATGGCAGCCTGGATGTGGCGCTGGTATGGGCTGGAGACACTGGCAGTGTAGATACCATGTGCAGCAAATCTTGAAATTGCTGCTTCTAGGCAAAAACTAGCTCAACAGCTTTGAGAGATATATTAATTTGGTATCTCTTTTATTTTACAGTTTCAGATTAAAAAGCCATTTGTAATCCACAGGCCACATGACGTAAGGGTAGAGAACCTGGATTCTGGAGCTAGGCTGGAAAGTTCCAATCTCAGCTCTCACACTTCCCAGGTGAGTGAATGTGGGTGCGTTACCTACCTCAGTTTCTTCATCTGTGACGTGGGTCCTGATGGTGTTGCCCTTCTAGGGTGAGTACAATAACGAATTAAGCATACTGCTTCATTCAGTGCCTTGAACAGAGTAGAAGTTCCATAATTGTAGTCATTTTAATATTATGATTATTTTATAGAATAAAAAGTATAATCCATGAGTATGTGATAGTGTTTATGAATTCTTATACACTAAGTTGTTTACTTACAAAAAATTCAAAATAAGAACGGCTAGAAATATAGAAATTAATAGAACACAACTTCCATGGACTTCCACAGAAGGGAGGATAAAATGAAATAATAGCACAGAAAGAGAACACCTTGGAGAGTACACACATAACTCTCTTAATTTGGCTCAGTTTTGGCCTTGTATTATGGCTGTGTCTCTAATACCAGTGTGGTCTCTGAGCCTCAGTTTCCACATAAGGTATCATGGTCAGGTCTTTGGGCATCCAAAACTGAGTCTTTCAATGGACAAGATGTGGTCAAGATTATTGATGTGGCCACCTGGGAGTAGCAGGGAGGAACGATCAGGTAGGAGCAGACTCTGGAGGTAGAGGGTCTAATGGGTGGGTGATGGTGAGGGTGTAGCATGGAGGCTGAGTAGGGGAGTTTGGATGCAAAGGAGAAAGCTCTGAATTGAGAAAAAGATGCAAAGCATGAGATCCTCGAATTCTCTTGTGTGGTATTCGGTTTTTCTGACTTTCTTTCTTTCCTTAAACTCAGTATTTGATCTGTTTTGCTTCCAGAGGAATGAGCCCATGCTGATAAGGGCACACTGGACTGGCTGGCTGGGTTTATGGGGAGGAAAATGCTGCTAGAAATGCAGACAGTAAGTGTGTCACAGTGACCCACCATGGTGGAGATGTCACAGCTCATGGGTCACTCATACAGTTCCTGTCTCCCTCGACTACACCCACCCACGCAGCCACAGACACTTGTCAATCCCTTGTTAATTGCAACCACTGACTGGGCTCTGAGGATGCCCTGGTAAATAACAATTATGTGGCTCCTACTCACAAAGAGCTTATAATTAGTGGAGTTAGAGCATGATGAGGAAGGAATCCCACACTGGGCAAGTACTTTAGGGCACACAGACAAGAGCAGTGACAGAATCAAGATGGGAGACAGACCTGGCCACTCAGACAAGTGAAATTTGTCAATGAGATTCTGCCAGAGCCTGGACATTGGCTAAAATCCTCGTTGTCTCCAGTGAATGCTCAGGCTCAGGGCCTGTCCCCGGTCTGGTCAATGCAGTAGGACTAGTGATCAGGACCCCTGTGAAGGGTGGGGGCCAGGTCCTGGAGCCAGAGTTCAGCCTTTCTGAGCTGATGGTTGCTGGGAGGGTTTCACGCTGCCTGGTGGCCTGAAAGCATGCTGCTACTGAGATATGTTGCTATAGCTACTCTGGGAAAAAGCTCACTTGTTCTGAAATCCTAAAATTTAAAATACATTTAAAATACTTGTGACAGATAAAAGCCTGCTATAGACTGAAAAAATAGAAAAAAATCACAAAGAAAATATGACTACAATTACCATAAAATCATACAAAAATAGCACCTCTACCACTACCAGCAGCAATGATATAACATTTAATAGGGTGTGGAGTGGGGCTAAAAAGAATGGTTTTCACCCATGACCCCTGTGTCCCCCTAATTCCTACTCCTCTCTGCTTCCCTGTTCCCCTCTGCAGAGGTTGAACAAGTCGTGTCTGCATTCATAAAACAGGAAATCTTCCATATGTACATGTTCCATGGTGGAACCAACTTTGGATTCATGAACGCAGCCTCTTCCGTGGGGAAGCACATAAGTGTTGTGACCAGCTATGGCGAGTGTTGGCGGGTGTGGTCCCCTCCCGGGCACGGTGGGCTGGTTACAGAGGCTATGGGGTCATGTTCTGGCACCCTACCCTCTGCGCTGAGCACCGAGGATTTCACGTTGGTTCCTTTCTCCTATGATGCTGGCACTGCCCCACAGGCCATGAGGGAAGGAGATGGGGCTGCCTGGGACCAACAGCCTTGCCTCTTTCTTGCTGCCCACTGGCCCCCTGGGAGAGACAGGGCACAGGAGCAACTGCTGTCAGACACAGTCTGGCGGGGTGGGTTGCCCAGCTGAGGAAAGAGCGTCCATCAGGAAGTGGGAGGGTAGGGTGAGCCTGTGCCTCCCGAGGGGTGCGAGGTGGCCCTAGACTGTCATTTCACGCCCACACCCCAGCCTGCACTGGAGCGTCCCCCAGCATGGCTCTCTGTCCATCCCGTGCCCCAGTGCTGACCTAGGGCCAGGTGCGGAGGGCTTCCGGGCCCTTGATGGGACATGTGTTTTACAGACTATGACGCTGTGCTGACAGAGGCCAGAGATTACACAGAAAAGTATTTCATGCTTGGAAAATTCCTGGGATCTGTTTCAGGTACTTGGCACCCATGGAGTGAAGGAGTGGCCGCCCTCACAAGGTGTCCATGTACTGAGAATGTGTGAGGAAAAGAGAAGTCCCCTCTGAAAGCATCAGTTTCGGCAAGCCCCTGAGAGAAAGGACAATTTAAGTTCTGTCCTGTGTTTTTCTCTTGCAGTTCTGTGGTCTTGCAGCTGTTAACACCTCAGCTGCTTTGCTGAAACAGAAATTTAATGACACTGACTTCCTTATGGACGGTGAAGATAAAGCAAGTCGTGAATTTAAAGTTTGTAGTACTATGTGTGGCGCAGGAACCATGTGGACACAATGGAAAATGTATCCTATTTAATATTATTTACTTAAAGGAATCAGCTAGCCATCTGCTCCAGGCGTGGCTCTGTGCCTACCGGGTGGATGAGAACTTGCTATTCCTGCCTGTCTGTTCTCGCTGCTGGAGAGTCCTGGAGCTGGGAGACTTGGGGAAGGTGAGGTTGTTTCAGGCCCTCCCAGCCCTGGGATGGTTTCCCTTGCACCTGCTTCCCACCCTACACCGTGCCCCATGTGCCTCACATCACTCCCAACACTGTTACCCTTTTGGGAGGCCATGGCTCTATTTGCCCCCGTGGGATGTCCTAGGTGAGGTGGGTACTGCTGGGCATGGGTTAGGGGTGGCCATTGGAGACACAGGGAAAGGACTGAGGCCATCCGTGGAATGGAAATTTCCCCAAGGAACTTACTGTTGGGAAACGTGAAGGTGAGTCCATCAATTTTGTCCCGACTTAGAAGTTGGGTCAAAACCACTTGTTCTTCTCGGCCTGCTGAAAGGTTTGAACTTGAAGGATAATTGTGGAGGGAGGGGACAGCAACATGGGACAGGGTTGTTTCTAGCTCAGGTGAGCCCACCAGGTACATACCAGCGTGGGATCTACAAAGAGAGAGCTCAGAGCTCGAAGCCTAGAAAACTCAGCTTCTGGTTTACTACCCCATCAGTGAGGCCCAATCACTTTGGGTCCCATACCTTTTTTAAATGAAAGAAATTGCCTTATTTTGAAGAAATCTTACAACCCATTCAAAAGTAAACTTGAATTTGTATTGCTTTCATATCCACCATCACTATTTTACATAATACTTAGTGATTGGCACATGAAAAGTATTTTCTTGACCTACACGTTTACTGTCTTCAGCATTGTGCTTTGCAATATACCCTGCTGATCAATTCTTATGGTTTGTGCCCTACTCCCACTCCACCCCCAGCCAGTTTCCTGGCCAGGAGGGACACGAAGCCCAAGAGCACTGTCATGTAGCACATGCTCTGTGAAGTCCCATCAAGTAGCCCTTGGAGACACTACGTGGCCCAGCAAGTGGTGACCAGAGTCCAGGGGAGGAGCATCCTGGCTTCTCACTTTGGCTTCTGTTCCTGCCTTGTCTCGCTCGTAGCCAGTCACGCTGCCCATTCCAGTCACCATGGAGGATCTTCCGGTGCACACTGGAAGTCAGTTCAGTCATTCGGATTTGTCCTCTACACGACTTCCCTCTGCTTTGCCACCACCTCTGTGCTAGCCACGACGAGGCCCAAGGTGGGCCAGCGCAGTCACTGGTGGTGTCCCACTACTGAGGAGGCTTGTGAACTCCGCTTCAGTGTAGCACATGATTGGTGCTTAGTGTGCCCACTATGGGGAAGGCATTGGGAATAAAAAGTCAAACCAAATAGGCTTTACCCCGCCTTAAAATCTATGGGGACCTCCCTGTCAGTTTCTAGCCATCCGTGGTCCCCAGGCCTACCCCTTGTCCCCATATTGACCTTCATCTTCCTCAGCCACAGCTTCTCTTCTCCCTTTCCTACCAGTGGGATTCTAGCCCTAGTTTTGCAGTTTTGTTTCATTTTCTCAATGAGACGCTGGTGGGATTTCTACGTGAGAGTGTGTGGAGTCCAACCACTCCTGCATCCTGGGTATGTAATTCCAGCTCTCCGGTGGCAACTACAGTGCGGGCAGGCTGACCTCTCCCTCATGTCTTGGCCTTGGTCCTGGCTCTGTTCTGTCTCTTGGAGGCCTGCATCAGAGAACTTCCGGGGCCCTGCTTCGATGGTGAGCTCGAGGTCTGGCCCTACTTCCATGGGCAGCTTCTTCGGCCTTCCTTGTCTACTCTGGCCTCTAAATATTCTATTTGTCCCCTCACCTCTCTTTCTCGTCCAAAGCTTGGCAGAAATACTTTGTTTCCTCTTCCTTGCTTCCAGCCTAACTTCTCAACATGTTTCAGTCTCCTATACTTATCATTCTTTTCAAAATAGCACATCAGACCAGAGTAGGAAAAGTTTAAACAACAGTGAGATGTAGACAGCAGAGGGTGGCAGCCCTGTCGAGTCAGTCCTCACTGATTCTTTGGGTCTTAGTGCTCAAAGCTGCTAAGAATTTGAGTGTTCTGTGTGTACTTTGCCATTTTTATAATTATAGGCTCATGCCACAAGTGACATTATGAGACTTTTATTTTTGTATGGTGGGAACTTATTAGGTTTTACTTATTATATCTTTTCAAATAAATACACAAGGTATAGGTGGAAGTCATGAAATCAACACCACGGGAATATCAAGGTAAAAAATACATTCCCAGCCCTGCTCCCAGGTGCTGCCCTTCCTCTCCCCAAAGCTGTGTCCTGCCTTCCACTGCTCTGGCTCAGTGTGTGCCACCCTTACCTCATGTGGCACCCTTTCCTTACAAACATGGCGCCTTTCATGGTGTTTAACATGTCTGCCATTCAAACATTTGTGGACAGGGTAGGCAGTTGTTCATTTTCATTGTCCTATAGAACAAATAACAACAACAATAATAAATACAACCATATACAATCGACTACGCTACTGTTGGTGGACATGTGGAATTTTTCTAGAGTTTGCCAATTTCAACCGCCTTAACAAACCAACTTAAGCCTTCTTCTGTGTTTATGTTGGTAACTGAGAAATCCTTGTCAGGTTTTAGTCTCAATGTTTGGGGCCTTATAAATAAATGATTGTGAAGCAGAGATTGTAGGATCAGTATTATTTCTTAATCTTTGGTAATATTCATTAGTGAAGCCTCCAGAAGTTCACATGTGTATTGGGAGGAAAGTTTACAGTAAAGTACTCCTCAGATTTGATTTCTTTTATAAAATGTTTTTGAGAATCTTCTTATTTTGTCAAATTTTCAAATATGTTGCTTTTCATTTTTTAATTTCAGATCATCTATAGCAGCATTCTTTTCTTCACTTATGTTACGTTATTGGTGTGCTCTCTTTTTTGATACATTTCAGGAAAATATTACCAATTTTGTTAATATCTCAAAGAATTGATATTTGGCATTGGTTGTATTATTTCTCCTCTGCTTGCTTAAATTTCTACTTTCACCATTATTATTTTACTTATTCTACTCTTTGTTTTAGGAATAATTTATTTACTCTAATATATTGAAGTGGAGACCTAAATAACAGTTTTTGTCTTTAGTCAATTATTTATCATTTCATCATAGATTTCATTGTGTTTCTTAACTTTAGAAAGTATAGATATTGAAGCAAAGTTCATATAACACAAAATTAATCTTGTCAAGTGAACTCTTCAGTATCATGGAGTTTACTCACAATGTTTTATAATAACTATCTCTGGATCTGAAGCATGCTTATCACTGCCAGAGGTATCTGCCACTGTCCCTTCTTCCCTCCTCAGTCAATACCAACCTCCTGTGATCTTTGTGGATTTGCTATTATAGACGTGAGCTTCATCCTTATTTTTTTCTTTATTTAATTTCTTTCTTTTGCTTTTTTTTTTCATAGAATAGAATAATTTTAGTCAAACTTGGTGGTTCAAGTCTATAATACCAGAATTCTGGGAGGCTGAAGGAGGAGGATCATTAGAACCCTTCTCTTATGGGCAATTTAGTGACTAAGCGAGATCCTGTCTCAAAGTTAAAACTAAACAGTGGTAACCCACTCAGGACCCTCTCCCAGGCAGTGGGAACTTTTACCACCTCCATCCTTTGCTTCTATATAAATATCTCTTGTTCTACACATTGCCTCCTTCTCATTTTTTGACGTTGTGGCCAAAGTGGGGGAAAAAAAACCTGAAAGGCTGAGTATGAAGTTCAGTGTGAAGACCCTGGGTCACAAACAAGCAGATTAATTTTAGTGTATTTTATTTCACAGTTTTTGAATTGCCTTCTTCAAAGCAAGAATACAGAATGTACTAGGCCGTGTTTTGTACTGATGAGTTAGTAATTTTTTGTTAAATGATTAATTATTAATATTGAAATACAGAAAATTGAATACCATAGAAACACATGAATTATTTTAAGAGCTTAGAAATTTGATAGTTGCTGCCTCAGTGTTCTCATATCAGCCCAGAACTTTAATTATATGTTGCTCTAAATTCTGTCTTTAAAAAAATGGGTGAGTCCCTGCTAGTCTAGTGGCTAGGATTAAAAAAGAAATGATTTAGCCAGGGTCAGTCAGTGCTTCCCCCTGGGCATGTCTCTGGAATTCCTGAGCCATGTCAGAATTGGTTCCTTGAACATTTAAAGATCATTTGGTAAGGAACTGGAAAGCAAGTGAGACCTAGCCGAGGAGGTCTGAGAATCGTCCTGCCAGGCAAGACCAGTCCTGGGAGTCAGTGGGAATTAGGAAACACCTAGCTGGGCTGCTGGACTTGAGTCTGAAGTTTGACCTTCACTTCCTTTCTGTGGGGTGGGGAAGGTCATATGTTCCACAAGGATTGGCCACAGTAACACTGCATACCAACGGGTCCCTGAGAAGCTTCCCTGAGACCAGCAGGTTGCTAGGGGACTGTGCTTCTGTCTCCTGGTAAAGGGATAGGGCAGCCTGAGGCATTGCTTGGAGGGTGGGTGGTGCTCGCCTGTAGGGCTGGAGGTCCTGGGGCTGCTGTCCGTCCGCTTTGGGGCTGTGCTTTTGTTCGGAGAAGCATGACCATATATACCAGCGAGCCGTATTTGCTCCTGTTTTCCCAGAGCTGTTAATCCTGCCTATCCCCTCAAGTTCAGACTCCTTTTAGCACTTCTTATGAGACACGTGGTTCCTGATAAACGTTCTCGCTCCTTCTTTTCCCTTTTATTTTCCCTCGTCGTCTGCCAGAGTCTCCCTGTCTCCGGTTTTAGAAGGAAAGTTTTGTTGGTTGTAGCACTCGTAATTAACATTTTTTTCCTTTCTGTGGTTTGACTACATTAGCCACCTCCCGTCTGGCCTGCCAGTATTCTGCTGAAAAATCTGTTGAAAATCTTATACCCCATAAGTTTTTGTGTTATTTTCACCAGCAAGGAACTGAAATGTTTTCTAACTTCCCTTGTGGTTTCTTCTGACACACTGATTATTTAGAAATACATTCCTAATTTCCAAGTGGTGTATCTTATAGTCATGTTTTTTATTATCAGTTTTTGGTTTAATTGCACTGTGTCTGAGAACTTTAAAACATTTAAAGGCTGTTTGATTTGATGGAGTCTTATTTATAAATATTTTTGATATATGCTTGAAAGAATATGCACGTTTTATAGATGTTAGTATTTCACGTATGCCACTTTACTTGCGCTAATCATCTTGTTCCAAGTGTTATATATAGTTTTTGATTTTTGTTTGCTTTGTCCATCATCTATCCAAGGTTTGTCCAAAAAACTTCACCATGGTTGTACATTTATTATTCTTTCAACTTTGCTCATGCATTTTTGAATCTATAGTTTTAACTTCCTTATGTATCACATATACAGTTGTGATAAATCCAGAATTTTATCATCAGGAGATAAGATATTTTTATCTCTGATTATACTTCTTTCCTTAAAGCCTCATTTTTCTGATGTTATGGTAGCTACCAGAACTTCTTTCTGATTAAAGTTTCCATGTACATCTCTTCTTGTTGTTTTCCTATTGCGCTTGTCAATGTCTTTTATGGTCTTGGTGATTCTTCTTAAGCAGCATGTAACTGCCACTGCGGTTCCTTAGGAATCCCACCTTGCACCAAGAGTTGTGCTAAAGCCCTTTTGTCTCTTTCTGCCTTCTGTAGTTCCCATTCTTTTTCTCTCTGTTCTTAATTTTGGGAACTTTCTTATCATTTATTCAGTGATTTAATTCTTTCTTTAGCTATGTCTAGTCTACAGTTCAAAATATTTATTCAATTCTTAATTATAATTATACTTTGGAATAGGGGAATTTTTATTTTAGAACTAGGATTATGGTTTTTTCATAATTTTCACTTTTCTGTCAAAATTTTACATCCTATTGGTCTCTCTTTAAATGTATTAATTTATTTAGCTTAGTTATTTTCAAGCACATGTCGCACATATCTACTGACTAGATCCCCTATATCTACTCTTGTCTGTTAGTTTTGGTTTATTACTATTATCCTTTGTTCGCTACCTGCATGACTGTTTTTTGATTGAGTGTTAGACATTATATGTAGAAAATACTGTATATAAATATTTCCAAGCTTAGGATGAAGTCATATTTGCTCAGAAAGGATAGTCATCTACCCGTGGATATTTTAGGGCCCCACTTAAGCAACTTATTCCAATCACAAGGACTGGAGTGATTTGAAGCAAGACTTCCATCTCATAACTGGGCTATTGATATTTCTAATTCACTCCTTCTCCAGGGAATAGCCCTTTAGAAAACCAGCCATGAGTAATATCTTAGTTACTTTTTCGTTGTCGGGACAGAATGCCTGACATCCACAGTTAAAGAGAGGAAAGATCTGTTTTAGCTAACAGTTTCAGTAGGTCACAGTTTATTCATGGAGGAAGGCATGGAGGAAGCTTAGGTGCCCACAGCATGGCAGACAGAAGCCAGGCGAGGGAAGAAGGGTGGAGCTAGTGTGTATTCTTCCAGGTCCTGTCCCAGTAATATGCTTCCTCTAGGTCCTAAGCCCAGCTGTGTACCCATACCTAACATCTACTACACACCCCCAATCTAATCCATAACTTAGCATAAGCCTATCTCCTATAACATACCCAAAATCACCTCTTGCCCACAATCCACCCCTCCTGACAAGGGAACCTGGTCTCCAAACAGCACATGGTTCCATAGACAACTTGTAACGTGCAAATACATGAGACTTTTGGGGGGGCATTCTAGCTTCAAGCCACAACAAGTGCGTTATTTAATTGGGTTCCATGACATCAAATTGTTGCCTCCTTGAACTTGTGATGGGGTGAGTCTTTTCTCAGCTTCCCAACAGCTGTCCTCAAATGGCAGGTGCTGCAGTGGAAAGCCACCTGGATGTCTCTGTCTCTCTGTTGCCTCCTAGATCTCTGTCT
>PVKB01008947.1:0-11695 GCA_004027205.1 Ctenodactylus gundi | reverse complement strand
TCCACTCCTTCCTCCCGGCAGGGCACAGGAGTCCCACAGCCGTGGCTGGGTGGTCTAGCTCCGAGCCTGCGCACCCTCCATGCTGCAGCCCCCTGCTACCCAGGCCATCCGTGCCCTTCCGTCCCAGCGTCAGTGCGACTCTTTTCCACCTCTGAGCTCTTGACTCAACCTGCGGCCCTCCAGTCCCCTGCCACCACTAGCGCCAGGCCCTTGCTCTCCTGGACAGCCACAGGCTCCCAGGTGGTTCCTCAGCCTTTACTCCTGTCTTCTGCTGCGCCGAGAGCTGGTCAAGCTCTAGCATGAGCAGGCCAGGTGTGACAGCTGTCAGGTAACGCCACATGGCCTAGGCACTCCCGCTGCCTCTGACTGGCCACCAGCCACCCCCCAAGTGAGCCGCAGATACACCGGCCACATGAGGCCAGCCTACACTGCCTGCCCACAGGCCGCAGGCTGCGGTGTGGCAGCTGGGCGGTAGGGCACAGATCTTAGGGCGTCTCACGACATTCTGCTCCCTCCCTTCCTCTATGGCACCGGGCTGAACACAGGACCTCTACCCCGAGCTACGTGTCCAGCCCCTCTTTACTGCACAGTCGAGAGAGGTCTTGTGAAGTCGCTGAGCTGCCTCAGTCTGGGCTGAGAACTTGTGATCCTCCTGCCTCGGCCTCTCTGGGTGCTGGGATGGCCGGCCTGTGCCCTCGGGGCCTGCCCCCTCCCCCCACATTCACTTGCTGTTCATCTTGTCCCCTGGAGCGGAATCTCTGAGACCTTTCTCCTGTCACTGCCTGTCCTCTGCACCGAGCACCAAGGGCTCACCATGAAGGGCACACGCGGCACGGATTCTGAAGGGATGAAGCAGTGAGACCGGGCCGGTGGCTCCCGGCACTCTGGGGGGCGGAGGAAGGAGGGTAATCTGGGAACTTAGCGTGACCCGGTCTCGAAAACAAAGGGCTGGAGATCGGGCTCCGTGTGAGCCCGGGACTCGGTCCCCAGCGCCCCCCAACCCCACGCAAGAGAAGGAAGCAATTAGGGCGACGCGTCAGGTAGCAGTGACTCCTGGCCCCCACGCTTGACGCCAGGGGCCCTCGCCTGGCTCCTGTCCTCACATGTGGGGAATATTCTGAGTTCTCGACCCAGGTGGAGGGCAAAGGGCCCAGGCCTGGCGACAAGCAGGTCACAGCCTGGCTCACCTGGCAGATGGCGTGGAGCAGCGGGGAGAAGAGATCTGTGTCGTAGGTGGAGCGCCGGCCTTGCAGCACGGCCACCAGCCGCTCCAGACCCATCCCTGTGTCCACGTGCCGCTGGGGCAGGGGCTGCAGGCTTCCGTCTGCCTCTCTGGCCAGAGAAAGCAAGCGTGGATCAGGGAGGGTGCGGTGGAGTGATGGGGAGGGGCCCAAGGGGCTGCTGGAAGGAGGAACCGGGCGACGAAGTCCCCCATCCTCAGTGGCAAAAGACGGTGGCCCTGGGTCCTGTCCTTTCTCATTAAGGGCTAGCTCTACCCTCACCCCTGCTGGGCCCCGGCCTAGACCCGGTGTCGCCCACAGTACGAATGCTTTCCTCCATGTCAAGTCTGGAAGAAAACCTCAGGCATCACGCAGGTCAGCTCTGTCTACGACAAGTGGCCAGAGGGCAGCCGCAGGGACTCGCTTAGTCTGTCATGGGCAAAAACGAGGGTTATATCCATTATGATAGGAATGTCTGTTTTTCTTTTTTCAGAGCTGGGATATTGAACACAGGGCCTCATCCACGCTAGATAAGTGTTCTACCAGTAAACCATAACCCCATTTCTAAGGGTTTGTTTTTTAAGTAGTAATCGGAGCTGGGTGTGGTGGTGCATGGCTCATTCTAGCACTGTGGGAGGCTGAGGCAGGAAGATTACAAGCATGAGCCCAGCCTGGGCTACTTAGGGAGACCCTATCTTAAAATCAAAATTAAAAAAAGGGCTGGATATGTAGCTCAGTGTGAAGGTTTGGGGTTCAATCTCTGACAAAACACACACACAGAGAGAGAGAGAGAGAGAGAGAGAGAGAGAGAGAGAGAGAGAGAGAGAGATTTGGTCTTCTACCTGCCACCTGATTGTACCTTTCCCTCCAGCTAGGGACTGTCCTCATGCCTAGGCACCCCGCTACCTGTTGTGCTGCATGAAGACCAGATTCCAGAGTTCCACCAGCTGGGGTGCTCCGACCCCGCCTGCCAAGTCATAGTGGATCTCGGTGCAGGGCCCACAGGGGCCTGTGTTCCCCATCTCCCAGAAGTTCTCTTGGGGTCCAAAGGACAGCACACGGTTGGGAGGCACCCTGGGGAGAGTCAAGGAGATGGCGGTCCAGACACAGGTTTAGAGCTACGGCCCCCTTAGGCCATAAAAGCCGGGCCTCTCGTCCCCCCTCCACAGGGGAGGAACAGGGTTGAGCCCCGGCCTCCTGGGCTGGGCCGAGGTCTGAGAATCGCTGCTGTCAGTCTCTGTTCCCAGCCTCCCGCCCTCCAGGAGCGGCCACAGGAAGGGCTGACTTACCCTAAGCTGAGCCAGATATCCCTGCTCTCCAGGTCTGGGGCCAGCCCTGCCTTGGGGTCACCACCGAAATAGGACACCCAGAGCCTGTCCTCAGGGATCCCGTAGACTCGAGTCAGCAGCTCCCAGGCCATGCTGCAAGCCTCTTCCTACAGAGGAGCCACCACAGGGGTGGGCACAGGTGTGACATGGAATGCCCCAGCCGTGCCACGCACGCCTCAGGAGATCAGGCCCCTCTGATGACAAAACTCCTTCCACTGTCTCCCCTGAAGCCCCCAACAAGCCGTGACTATGCCCACCTCTGAGTTTCTTCCTGCCCAGATCCTCTCCCGGATCTTCTAAAGCTACCCTGCTGTCCCATCCCAGAACAAGTCTCACTTCTGGGAAAGTCTCTCCCCACATCAGCCCCAGGGAGCTCTGACCTCGGTCACCACCTCAGCATCGCAGTGTGGCCATTTTTCATACGATTCTATCCAGCCATTAGGCGGGAGGCAGAGTCCCCGCTCCCGAGGGCCTTACAGCTCACGTGGAGAAGTGAGGTGGGCTCTCTTGCCTCTCCAGCAATCTGCCTCTGCATCCCACGGGGGAGTGGCTCAGCCCTGACGCCCTCTCAACCCCAGAGCTCCCCAGAGACTCACCTTGAAGTATTCACCCCCAAAAGCCCAGTTGCCGAGCATCTCGAAGAAGGTGTGATGGGAGAGGTCCCGGCCCACGTCCTCCAGGTCGTTGTGGCGTCCCCCGGCCCTCACGCATTTCTGGCTGTTGGCCACGCGTCGGAAGCCTGCCATCTCACTGCGCGGGTCCACGGTGCCCAGGAAGATGGGTTTGAACTAGGGGCCCAGAAAGGTCGGAAAGGGAAACAGCTCAGCTCCTCAGCAGAAGGGAGGAGACTCAGGGATGCTGTGACTCCTGGAGCTCTGGGTGGTCTTGGCCTAGAGGGACATCTCGGAAGCCTAGGGCGGCCATGTCTGGTGTGTGTGAAACAGAGAAGGAGAAATAAACCACAAGCCAGAGTACTGCCCGGAGCACGGGAGGGGGAAGAGGAAAGGACTTTGCTCAAGGTGCTGGGAGGTGGCATCTTCCACCTCAGCTACTTCAGCCACACTCAAAACCTTTGGGTATAAAACAGAGCAGAGGGCACCAGGCATTCCCAGAACACCAGCACCCAACCCCATCTTCAATGCAGAGAGGATAGTTTAGCTCAGACAGCGAGGGGTTGCTGAAACTCAAAAGCTTCAGCACCTAGAGTGCAGTACCTTTTGAGTAAACATTTATTTGATGGAAAAGTTATCTTGATTTTGTTTTTTCTTTTTCTCCTGGGTCAGGGTCCGCCTCTGTAGCCCATGCTGGCCCCGAACTCACTATGCAGCCCAGGCCAGCCTGGGCTCACAGCAAGCCTCCCGCCACAGCCTCCCAAGTGCTGGGATCACAGGTGTGCGCCATTTTGTCTGGTTTATGTGGGGCTGGGAAATCAAACCCAGGGCCTTGAGTTTGCCAGGCGAGTGCTCCAACCACTGAGTCATTCCTCTAGCCCCAGAGTTATCTTGATTTAAAGACTGAATTCTTAGGACTGGGCGTATGCCTTCCAGCTGCATCCCCAGCAAAGAAAAACAAATAAACGAAGACTTGCCCCACCAAGCTGCCCCACGGGAACCCATTATCTGCTATCTAGGATCTAAATCTCTATCCCTGCAGGCAAACACAGGCCCATTATCCCAGCACTGTGGGAGGCCGAGGCAGGAAGTAAGTTCACAAGCTCGCGCCCTGCCTGGGCAATCTGGCGATTTGATCGTATCTTTCAACCAAAACTAAAAAATGGGCTGAGAACGTAGCTGAGTGTAAAGGCCCCGGTCTTGATCTTCACTATCAAAACCAAACCAAACCCTTCAATCCCTACAGTTTTCTATATTCAGGCTTCATTCGCCCCCCCAAACTCCACCCCCAGCGCTTTCTCCAATCACGCACCGCCCAAAGCTGTAAGCTCCGACCCCTACTTCTCCTGCCCAATCCCGCAACACCTTTCTCCGGGTCAGTCACGAGCTCCGCCCCCACCTGGTTCATGCCGGCGTTGACGAAGAGCAGGCTGGGGTCGCCGCGTGGCCGCACGGAGGCAGAGGGTACCAGCGTGTGGCCATGGCGGTCCCGGAAGAAGCTCAGGAAGGTGCCCCGCACGACCGAGCCCCGGGCGGCCGGGGCCAGGGTGGAGAGCGGCCGTTGGCTGGGACCCTGCCAGGAGGGCGACCTTCGAAAGGCCCGCCGCAGCCGCCCGGCGACCCCGGCCACCGATGCCGCCATCGTGACTCCGGGCGGTGGCTTCCCGCGTCAGAGTGACGTGGGAAGGCGCGCGTTTCCCACAGCGGCCCCTGGCGGCCGGCGGACGCACGGCAGCCCCCTCCGCTTAGACAAGACCGCGCCTCACCCGGCTCACAGTAGGCCCTTAGTTTATTATTTAGCATTTAAGCAGATATTCGTCGAGGGCCTGCTCTGTGGCTGGCAATACTCTAGACGCCTAGAATACATGAGTAGCAAGTTAGTAAGTTTCCCTGCCCTCTGAAATCTGTATGTTAGGTATAATTGTTAAATGCTTACTGGTGTTACAAAGTTCTAAGTAGGGTTCCCGTGAATTGGTGTCGATTCAGTTTTCTTTCCTCCTCCTCCTCCTCCCCTTCTTTCTCCTCCTCCTCCTCCTCCTCCTCCTCCTTTTTTCCCCTGGGAATTGAGCCTGGAGCCTTCGCTCTGAGCTACATCGCCAGCCCTTTATTTATTTTTGAGATAGCGTCTCACTGAACTGCCAGGTTTCCCAGGTGAGGCTCCAACCTGTGATCCTCCTGCCTCAGCCTTCCAGAGTGCTGGGATGACAGGCCTGCGCCGCCACACGTGACTGAAGTAGCTGTGGATTCATTTGTGTGTGAATGTAACTGTGCGTGTGTGTCCAGGCAGAGAAATGCTGACAAAATCGCAGTGTTCATTCAAGAACCATTGAGCAAATACTTATCGACTGTTCCCAGGTGCCGGACACCGTTTTAGGCCCACGCCAGTTCCCTGTGCTTTGGGCAGTGGAGGGAGTCTCCTTCCCCTCGGGGACCAGAGGACGCCCTTCAGAGCAGGAGTGGGTCAGCTGGGGAGACGCGGGAGCCAGATCACATCTGCTCCGTTATTAATGGCAGAGCGACATTTGACCTTTTTATTTGCTTGGGGATCAGCGAGGATCCAGGTTGCCAGGACAGAATGGAGCCGATGGCTGAAAGTGGCCGAAGCCTCTCCTTGAGCCTCCTGATGTCCCAGGATTTTGTGTGCTATGCCCTAGGGGAGGAGACACCTGTCCCATCAGTTCCTGTCTGTCGCCACCTGTCCCCCCTTCTGTCTTCCTGTCTGTGGTCAAGTGGCCTGAGAAGCCGACATAAGCCGTAGCCTCACAGGCTTCTCCCCGTGACCCCTTGGTCTGGGGAGTTCCCCAGAGATCGGGCGAGGCTGCAGCCCCACTGAGGTCAGCGTGGTCCCAGGAGGGGCCCTGGCTCTTTCGGTCACTGTTCTTTGTGGGTTGTGCTATTTAGAGTCTCCTGAAACCCAGTTTCCTGTGGAGTCTGTGTGGTCTATTTTAGATTTGAGTTTCTATAGCAATGGTGAGTTCTCTGCTTGGATCCGACATAGTCTATCCGGTTTCAGTTTTCCCGGGAACCGAAGGCCTGGCTGGGATTTTTGAGGGACTGCTGACTGAGTTAAGAGGCTGCAAATTCTTTCTCAAGTCGAGATGGGCAGGTTTGGCCAGAGAAATCTGGCAGCACCCTGTCCAGTACTGACGTCACCCCTTCCCACGTTGCCCAGGGTCTGTGTTACAGCAGGGGCTCCCCGTTTACACTGACCTACATCTAGGGTGCCATGGATTTTTAAAAATCGCTTTATGGGAATAATAATGTATACGCCATGCCATCCACCCACTTCAAGTGCACCAGTCAGCAGCTTGTGGTGTGTGTGCAAAGCTGCGACCATCACAAACCCCTCTTTGAACATCTGCGTCCCCTCCAAAAGCAACCCAGCATCCTTTGCCCCCAAACCACAGCTCCAAACCACAGCTCTCCTGCTCCCCCAACCCCAGCCCCCACGAGGGCATAACTCAGCTGTTTACACAGATTTGCCTCTCTCGACATTTTACATGGCTGAGGCCATATTCCACGTGACTCCTTGTGGCTAGCTGGGTGATCGAACTCAGGGCCTTGAGCTTGCAAGGCAAGCACTTTAACCGCAGTGCCATTCCTCCAGCCTTCCTTTAAATTTTGAGACAGGGTCTCACTAAGTCACTAAGTTGTCCGTCCCCGCTGGGCTGGAACTTGCTGTCCTCCTGCCTTGGCCTCCCAGAGTTCACATGTTTCTAAGGATCATCCATGTTAATAGCATATATCATGCATTTACATTTTTTAAACTTGTTTTCTGTTTGAAGTATTTTGTCCTTGCCATTAAAAAAAATTTTTTTTTGAGGTGGAATATTGCTCTGTCGTCCAGGCTGGTCCTGAACCCACTACGGAGCCCAGGCTGGCCTCAGCCTCCTGAGTGCTGGGATTACAGGCATGTGCCACCACAACCGGCTTATGTGGTGCTGGGGAATTGAACCCAGTGCTTGTGCTTGCGAGGCATGCGCTCTAACCGCTGAACTGTTCCTCTAGCCCAGTTTTTTTTTTTTTCTTTGGCAGGTTACTTCAGTATTCTGGTGGGGGGGCGGGCAGAGTCGTTCTGGGAGACTGGGAGGGTCTGGTCCCATTTGCCACTGGCATCGGGCTTAGGTCTGCAGCTCCCTGGAGGGGTGGAGCGGACGGAGTGCTCACTGGGGCAAGTCCCTGACCCGGGACCGTGCTGGGGTGGCCCTCACCACGGTCTCCCGGCTGGGGTGGGGGGGATTTCATTCTGCAGTTTCAAACAGGCCCTGTGTTTCTGGGGGCACCGTTCCGGGTGCTGCCTCTGCGGTGGTTAAAGATAGCAGGCTTTGTCCTGCCATCTGGGACCACTCTGCGGCTGCCATGTGACCTACTTATCTTGGCAGGTCCAAGGCACTTTTTTTTTTTCTTTTTTTAAAGTTTTCTCCCTTTTGCTTTGAAAGACCAGCACCCTGCGTCTGGGAGTAGAAACTGCTTTCGGGTTTCGCCGCTGGCTGTGGCCAGTAGCGCCGATCTGACCCGGGCTAGCGGACAGAGGGACCCCGGGGACTCCTCACCCTCCCTGAGGGTGTGGGGGCGACCCCAGGCACCGTCGCCGGCACGAGTCGGTGCACAGGTCTCCCAGGATCTCCAGGGACGTGCGGACCCGGATCGGGAGGCAGGCCCCAAGCGGCTCGGAAGGCCCCCGCGTGGGTCTTGCAGGTCCCCACGGGATGTCGTCCCCGCTGGCCGCGAGGCTGCCGGGCGGCGACATGGGGCGGCGGCCGGCTCCCGGCAGCTGGACGCGGGCTTCAGGGCTGGCCGCTTGGCTGGCGCCCTCGGCTTCTCCTCTTTGCCCGGGCTTGGCGCGGGCTCAAAAGGAGTCGGTGGGCGGAGCCCGGAGCTCCTCGTGAGCATGCGTCCTCGCTCCTCCCCCCGGTTGCTTGGCGACCGGAGGGGGCGGGGCGAGGGGCGGGAGCTGTGGTGGGAGGGTCTCAGATCGAGGCCCGCCTGCCAATTTATCAAGGCCCAGTCATAAAATAAAAGTAAAAGATAAGCAAGCCGGACCGGGTGGTGCAGACCTGTCACCCCAGCACTCGGGAGGCTGAGGCAGGAGGACTGCCCTGAGTCCAAGGCCAGCCTGGGCTCCGTAGTGAGCTCAGGACCAGCCTGGGCTGCAGAGCGAGACCCTGTCTCAAAAAAAAAAAAAAAAAAAAAAAAGAAATAAAATGGGGATATAGCTCAGTGGGAAGGCCCTAGGATCGATCCCCAGTACTGCACAAAGAGAGAGAGAGAGGTCTGGGAAAATAGCTGCTTGCTTTGCTTGGGACAGCCCCCTTCCCCTAAATTGGTGGGCTCATCACGATCTCAAGGCTGGAGTTTATCCCCGGCCTTTTCCCCCCATAACTTGAACCAGAATTCTCCACCACACAGGCACCATCCCAGCCCTTATTTTAAGACAAGATCTTGCCGCGTCGCCCACGCTAGCTTTGAAGTTCCACTCCTCCTGTCTCAGCCTCCCAAGTATTGGGATTATAGACATGTGACACCGTTCCTGGCTATCCTTCTACGTTTTAAAATAGTCGCATTTAAAATGGTTCCCTAAGTACCTACACAATATCCCTGATTTGCTGCCTGGCCTGCAAAACTTAAAATAGTTACCATCTGGCCCTTTAAAAAAAGTCTGCAGATCCCTGCATTAGAAGTTGTTTTTTAAACAGTTTTAAAAATCATAACAAAACACAGGTGTGGAAACTCAACCAAAACAAATGTATAGCTTCGTTATTAGAAAGCTAGCACCTTGGGGTGGGGTGTAGCTCCGGGCAGAGCCCTTGAGAGGCGTTCGGGAGTTGCTGGGTTCATCCTCAGTCCTTCAGGAAAGAAAAAAAGTTTGTGGCCACAACTCAGGTCGGGCACAGAGCTTGGCAGCCGTCTTGGGCCCTCCATGGCCTGGGCTCCAACCCCACCCGATTTTGGGAGGTGGCCTTGCCTGTGAATTTCTTTCTTTCTTTCTTCCTGGTACTGAGGATTGAACGCAGGACTTTTGCAATGAGTTGTAGCTACATTCCATTTTCTTTGTTTTTCCCCTAAGTCTTGCTAGGTGGCCCATCCTGGGCTTGCACGTGAGATTCTCCTGCCTCAGCCTCCTCGAGTTCTGGAGTTCCAGGTGTGTGCCACCACCCCCTCAGTTTTGCACTTCTTTATAATTTCATCACCCAAAGGGACATCCTTCGATGCCTTTTTTTTCCTTTTCTTGGGAAGTTGACTTGATCTGTGCTTGGGCTTTGAACCAGGTACGTCTGTCCCTAACGGTGTGTGCACCTGCCGACCTGGGGCTACCTGCACTTTCCTGCCAACTGCCTGTCCGCACGCTGCTGTCTTCTCTTTTCCATGCGATCCCTTCGCGGGCAGGCACACTGCCAGCCTGGGAATCGGCTGTGTCCCAGCAGTCCCGATGACAATGACACCTATTTCCCGGTGCATTGGAGGCTGCAGCATGGTGACACTAGAATTCTCTCTAGTATTTTACCTGGGGTCTTTCTATTAAATACGGTCACGATCTACTGCCTTGTTTTATTTATTTTTATATGTATTTAGTCATTTATGTTGAGACAGGGTCTTGCTCGGGATTGTAATATTGATGTGATAAGAGTGTGCACAAAATACTCAGGTTCGTTGTAAACATGATGTATTGCATAGATAGATAGATAGATAGATAGATAGATAGATAAAAATGGTGGGAAAAAAAAGAACACCTACAGACTACCTGAGAACAGTGGCGGCTTCTTCTACCAGGACGGTTATCATCAGAGCCTTTCCTTTCACACAGATACTTGGGCAGACGGTCCAACTTCGCTGTGGCTTCATTCTCTCTTGTCCCCAAGCTGTCAGGGCTAGGACAGTCACTCCGGTTTGGGCCCCCAATGCCCTTCTGCGCTAAATTAGAACCCGGAACTCTGTCATCACTTATTTATTTTATTTTTTGATGCACTGTGAGGCTTTGTAGTTCAGGCTGGTCCTGAACTCACAGCAATCCTTCTGCCTCAGCCTTCCAAGGGCTGGGATTATAGGCATGTGTGACCACGCCTGGGGTGGTGGGGAGTCGAATTCAGGACCTTGAGCTTTCGAGGCAAATGCTCTAACTGCTGAGCTGCATGCCCAGCACCCCAGAATTGCTTCTGAAACAAGGCCTGTGTGTGTCTGTGGGGGGTGTGGGGACTTGGGTTGTCAGCACCGAGTCCTCACCTGCTGTGGGCTGCCACACAGGAGGAGGGCGTGGAGCCAGCGTGGGATCCACAGTGTGGTAGGACCAGCCTGCACTCCAGAGTGACACCAGATGTCCCAAAAGTACATAAACAAACAGAGACAGGGAAAGAACCTGGAGTCACTGTGGGAGCTGGGGGGACCACGGATTCCGGGGCTGCTCACAGCTTCCCTGTGGGAAAACCTTGGGCTCTCTCCGTAACAGCAGCCACGCCCCGAGCCACGGCAGGCACCCCATGTGCCCAGTTACTTTGAGCTTGCCATGTTTTGTTCACGGGTCAGGGAAACAAAGCATTTTAGGAAGAGTTCAGAAAGCAGGGAGCTTCCAGGGAGAAGGGCGCTTTTGTTACTTGGAAATAACCCTTGGGCAGTTCCTGAGCGGCAGCAGGATGACTGTAGCTGGGCGTGCAAATGCCACTCAGCTGGCAGCACCTGGGGGTGGCGTGGGGGGCGGGGGCTGGAAACTAGGTGTAAAAGAGCTGGCACCGGGTGCCTCACGCAGTATGGGGGCCTGAGCCCGGGGCCTTCGCACTGAGCTCCCTCCCAGCCCTTGTTATATTTTACCTTGAGGACAGGGTCTTACCAGGTTGCCCAAGCGGGGCTTGAATTTGCCATCCTCCTGACTCAGCCTCCCAGATGCTGTGATGACAGGTGTGCATCCCTGTGCCCAGCTGCCAAGTGCAGTCTGCCGGGACTTACCGAGAGACGCATGGCCGGGGCAGCAAGACCACCGCGTCTCTGCGATTTGGGTCAGGGGTCTTGGTTCCTTCCTTGTCACTGGGAAATAGGTCCCCACACCCACCACGGGAGGGAGACTGTTTGTTTTGGATCCTGTCTCAGTCCATTGAAGGGTCACTGGCAGTGATGGAAGGGCTTGACAGAGGCTGAGCAGCAGGAAAGCTGTTGACAGCGTCTGGACAGGAAGCAGGAAGAGGGAGGAAGGGCCGAGCTAGGAGAGAGGCTTATCTTTCTTTCCCAGTCACGCCTCCCGATGATCTACTCTTTCCGGGTCACGCCTCCCCACGATCGACTCCTTCCTGGTCACGTCTCCAGTGACCCTCCCCTTCTGGCCAGGCCGTGATTAAGCCCCATAGTGGAATGGCCTTAGGGACACAAGGCCTTAGGGACATTCCAGATCCAGGCCACAGCGGGGGCTTATGAAGGGCCAGGACCAGGGTGACCTTCACCCACACTGGACCTCACACAGCTGTCATTAGTGGTGATGCAGAAACCATAGGTCAGTGTGAAGGCCCGGTGTAATCCCCAGGACTGCAGAAGAAAGGGGGAGAGAGAGAGA
>PVKB01008946.1:0-11713 GCA_004027205.1 Ctenodactylus gundi | reverse complement strand
GCTAAAGCCCCTCCCTCCACACTGCAATGTGGTACAGCAACACTTACAGAACTTGCCTTCCACAGGAAGAAGGTTTCACTTCGTGGAGGCCCCAGGCTGCTAGCATGATAAGCACAGAGCTGCATGGACCCAACAAGCTCACTCCTCGGGGCTCTTCATTAGAATGCACTGGGCACAATGGGCACAACGGACCTGAAAACTCACACCACAGATGAGCACAAGGTGAGAACAGCATGAGCACCACACTCACTTTCTCACTTATTGTCAATGATGGCACATCAGCAACAATGAGCAATATTCAGTAGCTGCCTACCTCCTCTGCTCTGTCCTCATTTGCAACTGGGCTTCTCAATTTACAATTTTCTCAGTCTAACTTTTCTTGGTAAATAAAGAACAGAAAAGCTGCTGGCACATGTTTATTGGCAGAGGCTCTAGTTGTCAATCTAACTGTGAAAGGGCATCTCAGTGCATGGTCTCAGAAGTTCTTCACATACACTATCCTACATTGTGCTGTCATCAGCAAAGCATGAAACCAAACTCTAGCTTTCCATTGTAGAGTTGCTTTTGGCTGGCATACAACATGAGTGCCATTGTGATTAGGGAAGGTATCCATTAAGCTTGAGGTTGTTGCTGGCCAATTGATGCGGGGGTCCAAAATCCCTAATATTATCACTAAAAACTCAATTCTAGAAATTACTTTGATGAGCTTTCATTCAATTCATGCACAATGCCCTCTTCCTCACACTTAACTGCATTGGCCCTAGCTAGCCAGCCCATTGGGACAACAGGCACTAGTACAACGAATACTATATGCATATTATCTGTCTTTCCTTGGGGAACATAATCATAATAGTCACTAATTTAGTATTTTTCCCCACTGATATTACCCTATTGACCTGAGTATTGGAATCTTTCCTAAAAACCCTAAAATAGTCCAAGCCAGCGTCAGGGGCTGATACGGAACTCATTCCCAATCACACGGAAATATCCCCTTCTAGGAGATGAAGGATAGAAATCACCAAAACTCAGAAAAAAATGGCAGCAAACATACAGGCTACCAGAAAAATACTTCCTTGACCACTTTCATGCTTAAGTGACCTATAGAGAACCTGTGTGTCCAAATCTTGGCCAGTAAAAGAGTGACACGGCACTCAAACAAGCTACATGCTGTATGCAGGGATACCAATAAACAACTGATGTCCTTTCAAACAAGAACCACATGCTTCTCCTCCTGGACTAAACCAAAGGCCCTAAATAGGTGAGTTTCAGCAGTTCCCATTGCCAGATGTCCTGTCCCAACCTCCATTTCTCTAACCCCCATCGGATAAATGTGCTTGACCTCAGTTCGATGAAAGTGACTGTAAAGGTTTTTCACTCATTTTGTTCAGCTTCCCAAGGAGTGCTACTATGAGAGTCATCATCGATCCAAGCACATTCTTTTATGCTGTAGAATTTACTGAACACACGAGTTAGTGCACAGAGCTGCTTACTTTCAAAAAAGGGAAGTAATTCCAGACATGTCCAGGATCTGTTCATCACTTTGGAAATCTTAAGATACATAGATGTTCCCGATACGCTATTAGAATCCAACATGAGGCAATTCCACCTGGAAAGTACAGAATAAATAAGGAGATTTTTCGGAAAAGCACATGGGGTGAAACCCTGTCTCAAAAAAAGCAGATGGGTATACAAGTTACTAGTATAGTGCAATCAGGCCTACTATGTTCATATCTATTACCTAATATCCACGACTCAGCCACTCCTGGTTTAGTGCAGTTGGACATGCACACATGGAACATGTTCTCATTGAGATAGCATGCATTAACACATGAAACAGTGTGAAGCTAGATCACCTCTAAAAGTTCTGCTTTCTATACCAACGATGTTGTCCAACAGTATTTACAGAGCATGACTCCCACAGGAAGAAGTCTTGAATTTGGTAACTCAGAGAACATAGACAATAAGCACAAAAGGCACAATGCTACATGGAAACAGGCAAGGTTACTTCGGTGACAAAGTCTCACAACGAATTGGGCATAAGCAGGAAAGAATGACCCTGAAAATTCTCCCTACTCACTGGTGATCACATGTCAAGAGACCTATTCCTCAGGGTACAAGAATGGATCCCAGTTTCCATTGTCTGAAACCCACTCTAAATTATACTAGTGCTCACCAGAAGGAGCTGCAGGCATATTTCAAGATCCACCCATTCCAGAAGATGCCAAAAAGACTGGGTTTGGCCAAGAAGATACTGTCTTCAGAGGCAAGCCAGAGACACACTCCAGGACTAGCACGGGAAAGGACTGACACAAAGTGGGTCCTTACTCCTCAGCACTAAGTGAACACACCACCACTGTGCTTCTGCACTGCCTGCCTACCATGCTCAGCTGTACGTCAACCTTACACAATTGTGCCTATCCAAGATGACCTCACCTGGGAACCAAGAGTCATAACCTTGACATTCCTCACTTTGTGATAAGCTATGCTCCCGCAACCACCATTCATACACTGCGGCCAGTTCCTTTTCACTCCACACTAGTATCACTAGACTGTTCATTCCAATGACAGCTAGTAGGTCAGGACACCAAAGTGGCTGCAATCGTCCTTGGGCTCCCTATGCTAAAACGATGACCTAGACCCTGCTAAGGAAGGAGCATTCACAGCAGAGCCTAAACAACAAAACAATGACAATAATAACAACAATGTTAACAACAATGAATAAAACACCAAGAGGCCAATCCAACTGAAATATATTGCACCTTATTAAACCTGTGTAAACCTTACCGAACACAGCCACTGCACACAAATACCCTTCCCAAGAGGATGACCACCATCATGTACCCATGCCAATCAGGGCAAGTAGTTTCTCAAACCTCTTTCCTAGCTCAGGGAAGCCATGTGCTGGACCTCAGTCACGATGAGAAGGACGGTACTGAGTTTTCACTCATTTTGTTCAGCTTTTCCAAGGAATGATTGTGGGATATCATCATCGATCCAAGCACTCCAAGACCCTACAGGTAGTGGCGTGTCGGTCAAGCCAATGACCTTCCAGAACATCTGTTCTCCTGAAGTCACTGAGTCAGACCATACCCATACCAGGAGTGAACCATCATTGTGGAAGACAGAACTCAATACCCTGCCACTGCCCTGGAGATAAGTATCTTGAGTCCCTACTCACACCTAAGACCACATCAGCCCTAAGGCTGAAGAGCTTACGTACCTCTTCCATCTGCAAGTCTAGGCCCATATCAAAATTTTGGCCCATATTGAGGAGATAGACATTATAGCACTTCCTTGGTGAGAGGTCCTCAAGGATTGTGAAATCCTTCTGCTGACAGAGGGCTAAGACTCCAAAGGCTCAATGTCCTATCAAGAAGACACAAGTCAAAGGCACACCTGAGAAAACAACCCATGAACAAGGAACATGGTTTCAACAATCCTCTTCATGTGAGGCAATCACCTCGCTGAATGGAGTTACAAGGTTGTCTGGACCTTTCCCTAATGTGTCCTATGAGTCACTGCCCACTGTTAACATGATAAGAATGTTGCCCAAGTGTCTTCTAATTCATTGAAAAACATGTGTACAGCTGACAGAAAAAATACGCAGGTGACTAATTATAGGACCATTATGTCCCCTACTTTGGAAACTTCTACAACAGTTCTAGTACCCTTCTTCCCTGACAGATCCCTTGCCCTCCTTTTGAGACACTCAATACCATTACACTAACACAATGCCGACTCTATATCAACCTGTGTGCACCCATATACGACCCTGGGTACGTGTGCACACCTTTTCATAGATGAAGGGACCAATCGCTCCCTACTCTTTTCTGCCAAACCTATTCATGACTATCACAGTTTTAATGAGGCAGCTTTCCTTTCAAAGTATCCAGGGGAATTCCACTTGGCAGGGAAGTGTCACTGGCCTCCGTACCACACCTAGCAGAAGAGGGTGACTCGTCAGCAAAACAAAGCCCGTCAAGCCAGGATCAAGGATAACATTATCATATTCTCTATGATTCCACCACAAAGCTACCCATTTGGGAAAACTCCTGGCCAAGAGTATGCCCCATGGGAGTCAATCTTAGGTCAGAAGGACCCTTTGTGCTGACAACCAAGGTCAATAAGGGTGGTCTGTGTCCCTGTACTCATGGATACACACTTTCTCTCCTAAGACTATGAGGACACTAATGACGGCCTCAGCATGCCTCCTGGTGCCCAAGGCATGGAACCCAAGGCTCCTACACTCCTTGCTCAAAGAAAGCGTCTGGGTAAATTGGATGCATGCTACTGACTGACAACACACTTCCTAAAGCGCAACAGCAAGAACAAAATCAGTGGATCCCACCGCCGATGCCCAGTAACTTCACACCACCAAGAAGATTTTCACCCCTCAAAGGTTCTAAGGCAGGTGGAAGGATAAAAGAGAACTCTGGCACTTCCTGGACGAACCCCAATTTGAGATCCAAAGTCAATGAAGATACAGAGCAGCCTGAGGCCCTCTTTTGAAATTCTCCACCCGGATTTACAGATCATCCCAGCTACAAAAACATGAAAGACAGGACCCACGTTCACTAACGTGTTCCAGTTTAACATGGCTACTCGAATAATCTGTAGTAACACAAAAGGGGAGACAGCAACTATAGGGACTGGAGAACCCCACGGCACCCTTGTAAAGATGCCCTGAAGTGAGGCAAATGGCATAGCTAAAGACTGATCGCATGCCAATCGATGGGATCCCAAGTGAGCCAGGAGCGATTCCCAGTGCTGACAATTAGCAACCTTTGCTACATCACAGCAGATCTCACAAGAAATAGCTGTATACTAATCTCAACCGCTAGACCACTCGGGAAGGGAAATGCCAAGCAGAGAGCACTGCGTGACTGCACCGGGAGCCTGGTCACATCAGACAGAGCTCCAGGAACAGAGGGAAATGAAAGCCATCGGTTAAGTTCCAGGCACCCAGCTTCAAACTAGCACCCAGCTCTCCTGATCCGGCCGTGGGTGTCTTCTGTGCTCTGGTTAGCAGGACATCTAACACATAAACCTCAGTATCTGCGATGATCCTACCTGGAAACCAATAATCCTGCACTTGGACACTCCTTCCCATGTTCATGGCAAAGACTGGATAACTGCCATTGACCTCTGTCCCTGGTTTCTTTTCTAGAGAATCAACCATTCCAGACATTGGAAAGACAAGCCATAGCTAAGGCCATCTGCTCTGCTGAGAAGATTCTCATGCTTTCCTTGCTGAAATGAGGGCCTAGATCCTGTGGGAGCATCGTTTCAAAAACTGTCAATGGGCGAGGACTCATAGTATGGCCAAAGAACCAGAGGCTGTCACAAGTGACATAAACCCAAACTGCATGAAGTCCAATGAAAGTCCACCTAACTGAGCCCACTGCTGAACGACAGGCTCTCCTGGCACATTGCCATCCTTATGTTCTGTTTGTGTCCATTCAGGCAAAATGGTCCCTCAGCCCCCTTTTCCTACTTGTGGAAACAATGTGCTGGACCTCAGTCACGATGAGAAGGACGGTATTGAGTTTTCACTCATTTTGTTCAGCTTTTCCAAGGAATGATTACGGGAGATCATCATCGATCCAAGCACACACTGAGACTCTGGAAGTAGTCACCCCACAATGGACAGAGGGTCAAGGCAATGATCTCACCAACCTTCTGATCTTTGGACTCATGGTCAGACCCCATGAGCACCAGGCGCAAGCACACAGCTTGCTGAAAAGAGAAGTCAGCAGGCTGCTTCAGCCACAAACAATGGTAGGTCCTCGAGTCTCTACTGAGATACGAGAGACATGTATGAGCTTACATGGAGAAGAGTTTACCGACCTCTGCCTAACACATGTCAAGGCCCACGAAGGACAGACGATGCTTTGAGCTCTTCCTGTGAGGGAGATCCTCAAAGGTTTCCAAATTCCTTCTGCCGACCAGGCAGCAAGATTCCCATGACAGCATGCGACTGCAAAGGGGATACATTTCGAAAATCTGCTTGAGAGAAGAACACGGAGAGGAGAAACAAGTTCAGAGACATTCTTGCAGTTGTTGAGCCCCTGCTTCTGAATTGATTTCGAGGCTGTCGACAAGAATGAGGTTGGCCTTCTTGTGAGTAATCTCTCAATGCGTATGCAATGCAAAGCAGAGGCACACGTGCACCTAAATTTGCAAATCTTCATCTCTATCATGGCTGCACCTCTGCCTTTGGAACCACCTGCATCATCCCCATGGTCCAACGCCATTGAAACAAAAACTGGATCTCCCTGTGAACACCAAAGTGGGACTGTGCTTTATACCACCTCTGAAGGCCTTAACCCTGGACCCAGGCCACTCGGACCTTACACATTATCAATAATGCCTTGTCAATTGACCACTCAGTTCATACACATATGATCAGAATCTAGGATTCACAAGCAGGTCCATTACAATACACAGGAAGTTACATGCAGACTCCAGGGAAACTCCCCTTGACAGAAGAACACAGCCTCTAGTACGACCAAGCTCTTCCACAGGAAATATTAGACTATGAGACATGGAAACTGAGGCCAGAATTCAACATGACATCATCAAAATCTGCATGTTGCTGTAACTCCGTGGCCAAGTGGAGATTATTCCCAGCTGGGACTATACCTCACTGGAGTCAGTCGAGGGAGAGAAAGACGCACCTGACTGTTGACACCACAGAGTCCAAAAGTATGGCCCCAAGGCCACTGACTAAAACACACAAAAACACCCTCTCTCTCAAAACTGTCAGGACACTAAATGTGGCCCTTCTAATTGTCTGTACTTGCCAAAGACGTGCAATCAAGAGCTTCTACACTGACTGGCAAATGAACACATCTGAGTTACAGCAATGCATGCTATTTCCAGGAAATGGACTCTCCTCTGTTCAACTTCATGCACAAAATATTTGGGTCCCATCACGACCATCTGATTCCAGCCCACAGCCTAGAAGTATTCCTGTCCTGAGGGGTCTGGAAGGCACACTGAAGGGATCGAGGAAGCTTGATCACATCCAATTTTGGTCACAGTGTGACACATGGTGGAATCAACACCGAGGCTTTCTTTTGCAGCACCAAGGTGCAATACCATCCACGGAGACATGAAGACAGAGAATATCACGCTTGCCAGTACAATCCAATGTAACTGCAGTATCTGGATAATGTGCAGCCACAGAAACAATGGAGGAGGGCTTGGCTTGAGATCCAGGCCCTCCAAAGGGGGCCACTTAAACCACTTAAAGTGGTGAAGTAGACCACTGATCTCTTGCCAAGGGCATTACTCCATAGAGACCTGGAACAGATCCTCATTCCCAACATATGCGATCTACACAAAATTACAGAGGTACACATCAGGAAGACCTACACAGCAATGTCAAGCTCTAAGTCTCTCCCAGAGCTTCCTCGCAGAACAGCCGGACAAGGCCTTCCCAGACCCTCTGCACCCTCGCAAATCAAGGCGCCAGTAGAGCAGGGAAGAAAAAGGCACACAGCTTGCTTTTGCCACGCATTTTCACAAACTACCACTGGGTTTCTTCGAAAACATGTTTGGCAGGGAGGAAATGTGAACCTCATTCTTCTGTCTTATTGCCTGGATAGCTGCAAGCTGGAGACGGTTTCCTGCGTGTGGGCAGTCCTTATTCGATGCACAGCTAAACCCCCCAAAATACCTTTCGCACCATGGTGACAGTTCCACCAATACACCACCCAAGGCCTGCTCCATCAAAAGGCAACTCATAATCCAGGATATCGGCTCTGCTGTGCTGGTCCTTGCGCTCTCTTTGCTGCACTGGTGAACTCTACCTCAGGGCAAGCGTCTCCTCACTAACTCTCAAAGCACAAGCTTTCATGAAGGAGCAAAAGTAACTACAAGAGGATGATCCAGGTGACATAAAGCCTAACTTCCTAAACCCCACCTGACTGTAGTAAATCTAGATAACCAGGTTCTCCAGCAAAACTTCTCCTATCTTCTACCCAGGTCAATCAGGAAATGTTTTGGCAAACCCTTTCTCTGCTTAATGAAGCACTGTGCTGGACCTCAGTCACGATGAGAAGGACGGTATTGAGTTTTCACTCATTTTGTTCAGCTTTTCCAAGGAATGATTATGGGGAATCATCATCGATCCAAGCACATCCTGAGACTCGGAAAGCACAAGTTGCAAACGGGCCAATCAGCGAGGCTGATGATCTCGCAGACATTTTGGTCTCTGAAATCAGAGTCAGGCCACACGTGGGCACAAGGGCTCAGGCCTCTCTAAAATGAGAACTCAACAGGCTGCCACTGCTCTACATGAAGGTCAGTCCTTGAGTCTCCTCTGTGACAAGACCACATCTGCCTCTAAGGGAAAAAAATCTTACCGGGCTCTTTGATCTGGGTGTAGGCCCACACTGAGGAGGATAAACGCTTATAGCTCTTCCTGTCTTATAGGTCCTCAAGATTTGTGACTTGTCCAGGTGCGATGACTCCCACAATACCATGCACTGCACTGGGACACAAATAAAAGGCACAGTTTTTCAAGAAACTCAGTTTCATGAAACATGGCTTCAACAATATTCTGACAAGTGGGAGACCCCTTTTGTTTGAATCTGTTTCAAGGTTGATAAGGAATAAGAATGACCTTATATCTTCATATAAATTTCATGATACATGAACCGAAAGGAGGGATTCACATGCAGGTAGGTGTGTATTCAAGATGAGAATGTCACAATTGGTGAGATTATGCCATTCAACGAAACCGCAGGTCTTATACTTGGCCAAAAATACCCGCATGAGAGTGAGCTGATAGGCAGAAGGCCCATCTGGGCTGAGGGACAAAATAAAAGAGATGTGCATTCATGGCCGTTGACACACACACTCCTGAATGTGTTTAGCACGTGTAGGTCCCCTCCTGTTTATATCTAGGTGTGCAGAAGACAAGGAATTAGGATGCTTTACTGTCTTTTGAGTAATTATCCAAGTTACAGGTTACTGGCAGCAGAAGTATGCACGTAGGTGGGAGTTGGACCACTGTGCCCCTTCTCTTTGCTGAGTGTTTGCCTAAGTACCTCCTACAACACTCACAGTGAACACATCTGTCAACACAGCACCTGCCACCTCCCCAAACAACCAAAGGTGGGATGTGGACAACATGCTGAATTCGGTGGCCTACACACCTAGATCCAAGACACTGGATCTTTGGACGTGCTCTAAATATCAGATGAACTGAACACTCATTTCCTCCAACTATGCTCAGAACCTACCAGCAACTAGTAAATCCTTTAGGAAACACGATAAGTTTAAGGAAAAAAGTTCTGGGGAACCCAACTCGGGAGAAATGCATAGCCTCTAGCAATAACTGATCAATCCACAGAGGCTGATTGGTCTCTGGGACACACAGGTCGAGGACCCAATTTGAGATGACAATGTCTCAAACTGTGGGGATTCTGCCCCTTAGCTACCAGTTGGATTTTAGTCCTGGCCAAGTGCATAAGTCATGAAAGTGAACTGATGATAGAACGGGCTGATGGCTGAGAGTAAAAACAACTCAAGTCCATGGCCTTCCACTCAATCACATGTACATGCCTTCTCTGCCAATCATTGGAGGATACTAAACATGGCGCAAAGGCTTTCTACACATTTCCAAGGACCTGCAACCCAGGTCACCTACTATTACTATCCAAGTACATGTCCATTTTGCTCCAGGAGTTACTGTTTTGGGCCAATGGACACTTTTCAGTTTAATCTCATGGACAAAATTGGTGGCTTCTATCACAATTCTCCAACAAGTACACAATGTCTAGGAGTGTTCCCATTCTCAAAGGTCTCAAATAGAGGCGGAAGAAAAATGGAAGCTCCAGAACATCCAGATTGGGAGCCTCCACCAGGATCTGTGATGGTCATGTGTCTAAAGCCATGCAGACAAACATGATACCTGTCAATATTTTCTAATTTAATCTGACTATTTGGATAATCCGAAGCAACACCAACAATAAGGGAGATAACCAGACAGTAGTCCAAAAGAGTATCAGAAAGAATACTTCTACCAATGTTTTGAAGTGAATAAATGAGCCAAACAAAGAATAAATCTCATTTCAAAAACCTCCTGAAAAGGGAACAAGAAGGGAATCATTGATGCAGGATCTACAATTTCCACTAAATATCCCAGCTCTCACCTGATAAATATCATATTTCAGCCTCAAAAATCTAAATATCTAAGGTATTTCCCTAGAGGAACAGCCTTAGCTATGCAGAAACAGCTTCTACAGACACTATCTGCCCAGAAAACCAACAAATGCCACAGAAGAGAAAACTGAAAGCACATGGCTGGTTCTTGTCACTCAGGGTCACATTAACACCCCACCAACTTTGCTCTGGTTGCTGTTCAAGTGAATGAAATTCTCCTAAACATGGTTCTGGCATATCCCTCCCTTGGAACTCTGAAAAACTACAGCTATCAGGAACCTCAACTAAATATCAGAGAGAAATAATGAGATTAAAACATGCCTTATTGTGACCATTTAATACTGTAAGCTGAAGGAAGACCTACCAGAGGCTGAGTTGGGTCACTTCTTCACGTTACTTCTGTCGCACCACCCAAGGTCTTGCTCTGTTCACTGAGACCTCATAGACAAGAAAAAAGACTAATGATTTTAGGGTTCTAAGAGACAGAAGGAACGGGCCGTATTACTGAAGCCACACCCACCAAGCGGCAAATGTGAGCAAGTGCACACGTGCTGGGAGCTGGCACAGCCATTCAGAAAGCCTCACCCACAGGTGGTGAAAACAAGCTACCATCACACTGAGCTCGGTCCAACCAGAACTTGTGTGTCTGGTGAAGCCCCTGGAAGCCTTCTGGGTATAACACTGCATAAAAAGGTAGACAGTATTTGGCATGTGTGTCCAGGCTAGCGTTCTTCACCTACAAGTAAAGCAGCGTGCTGGACCTCAGAAACGATGAGAAGGACGGTATTGTGGTTTCACTCATTTTGTTCAGCTCCAAGGAATGTATTTTGGAGTGTCATCATCGATCCGTGCACGCTGAATACCCTACAGGTGCTACACTGAAGCAGGACAGTAGGCAAGCTCATTACGTAGTAAGACATTTGAGTCCTGAAGGGCGCTAAGAGGCCATGCCACACAGCTCAGGGGAGGCTTTGGACTTCAAGCCCAGGATGGGCAACTTACCAAGACACTTTCTTTAATAATTAAATAATTAAAACAGCTGACAAGGTTTATCAGAGCAGCAGTATTTTGTTCAATCACCAATACTGCAAAGAAAAGAAAAAAGGACAAGAAAATGCTTACTACCCTGATTGGTTAATGCATACTATGCATACTTTATAATACCACATCATACAGTATATTATGTACAATAAATAGATGTTGAAAAAAGATCAGAAGTCCCAAATACGTGGGGATGGGCTTAACACAACCAAATAAATAAATGCAAAACACCACATCAACAGAGGCAAAGATAAAAATAATGCGATTATCTCAATAGATGTAGAAAAAGCATTTGTCAAAACCCAACCCCCATTTATGATACGCAGAAGAAAATAGGAATACAGGGACAGTACCACAACATGATTCAAGCTATTTACAACAATCCTCAGCCAATATAATCCTAAATGGAGAAAGGCTGAGACCATTCACAGTAAATGCAGGATCAAACAGCAAGTTACAAAATCAATATCCACAAGTGAATAGCATGGCTGTACACCAG